>JAVTVY010049192.1:0-243136 GCA_036873755.1 Hanleya hanleyi
ACTGAACAAGTGTAAGCAGAAGATGCTGAGCAATCTACCAGTCAGTCAGAGGAGTTTATCCACTTTATTCCCCCGACACAATCCCAGAGCACAGCAGATATTGGCCAAGATCTTGATTTACCTGGTACCTCTGTTTCCGTTGAAACAAATTCAGTACTGCTTTCAGATGATGAATACAGGGCTTTGCTTCGATCTCTCAACATTAAACAACGTGAATTCTTCAATCACGTTATACAATGGATTTCTACAAAGACTGACCCCCTGTACGCATTCCTTTCGGGAGGAGCGGGTGTTGGAAAATCTGTAGTAGTACAAGCTCTCTATCAAACACTACATAGACTTCTAAATTCCAAAGATGGAGATGACCCGGATACTATAAAGATCTTACGAACAGCATTCACAGGAAAGGCAGCTTACAACATAAATGGGGTAACAATAGCCTCTGCTTTCCACAAGAAAATGTTCCAAACACAACAGCATATGTACAGTGATGAGCTAAATACATTTCGAACAACTTACAAAGACCTTGCTGTTATCATTATCGATGAAATCTCAATGGTTGGTAACAAGCTCTTTGCTTTCATGCATGACCGACTACAAGAACTAACAGGTACAAAACGAGATTTCGGAGGGATAAGTATAATAGCTGTCGGAGACTTTTATCAATTATGTCCCGTAGCAGATTCATGGATCTTCTCTGATTTGTCTGTCGGTCTAGCAAGCAACTTATGGAAAAAACATTTCCAAATGTTTGAACTCACCGAAATTATGAGACGAAAAGATGACTTGCCCTTTGCTGAGATGTTAAACAGGTTAAGATTCAATCAACTCCAACCAACAGATAAGGAAATTATCGCATCTCACACGATTTCTACGACGTCTTTGGACTATCCAAGGAAAGCTCTGCATTTATTTACGGAGAACAAGAAAGTTGATAACTTCAACAGCACATTGATTCAAGATCTGAAAACTACAAAAGTAGACGTCTTCGCCGATACAGATGTTATTTCCCCCGTGAACATGAACAAAGACACTAAGATTCACTTGGTAGAAGAAATTAATAAGAAAGACAAACTCAACCAAACTGGAAACTTGCCTAGTGTGCTGAAACTTGCGGTGGACATGACATATGATGTCACAGTCAATGTTGACGTGGATGATGGATTGACAAACGGTGCATCAGGAATCCTGAAACACATCGAGTACAAAGGAACATCTAAGAGACCAGCCGTTGTATGGGTTCTTTTTACCGATAAAAACATTGGTAGCAAAAGAAGAAAACAGTACAAACATCTCTATTCCACAGATATTGATCAGCAGTGGACACCAGTATTTGAAACGAAACGGACATTTCTTCATAACAAAAAAACTTATCAAAGAATCCAATTTCCACTTGCCCCAGCTGCAGCTAAGACTGTTCACAAAGCGCAAGGCACCACAGTTGATGAACTTTTTGTAGATCTAAGCTCCAGTTATAAACCACCACATGTTCATTATGTTGCACTGTCAAGAGTTCGCAAATTAGCAAACTTGCACATTCTTGACTTTAATGAGAAAGCATTGAAAGTGGATGAAAAGGTACATGAAGAAATGAAAAGGCTTTACAAGAATCCACTTCAGTTGTGTTATGCACCTCTGTACAGTATTGACAACTCTCAGGTAAAACTACTGTTTAACAATGCTAGGTCCCTGCATTTACATATAGACGATCTCAAGAGTGACCCAAATATACAGAATGCAGACTTAATTGGAATTTCTGAGACACGTCTTGTAAATACAGACAGAGCTGATCAGTATGAGCTGTCAGGATTTCAAATGTATAGATTAGATGAAGCTCGGCCATCCAACATGACCAGACCATTTCATGGACTAATCGCATACATTAAAGATGATATAACTGTGAACAAGATCAATTCTCACAGGTATGATAATGTTGAATTTATCTTCATAAATGCACAAATCAAAAGAAATGAAGTTCAAGTTATATTCATCTACAAAACACCAAAACTGTCAGATATACAACTAGAACAGGTTGTACGCAACAATATCCAGCCATTCATAAATACACACAAACCGACTTTCTTTCTTGGAGATTTTAATATGAACTTGCTGGAGAAAGATACTACATTTGTACAATTCATGGAACAGGAATTAGGACTTACCCAGTTAATCACTGAACCCACAACTGTAAATGGGACATTACTCGACCACATCTACACCAATGAAAAGAGTGTGCAGGCTGGCGTAATACCAACTTATTGGTCTAACCATGGACTTGTATTCTGTACATTTACATCTGTTCATTGAAAGTCGTCTCTTTATCAGCCAACATATATCTCAGCAAATATGACAACAATCACATGAAAAAAGAACGAATTTCTACACGAAAGCAAGAACGAATTAGAGGATACAAGAAATTTACTATATGAATTCTATTACATCGATAATTCTAAGCATCTACTCCCTGAATCTATAATCAGACGTCCATTAAAGGATCCCCGTTCATACCCAATGACCAAATTTTTGATGATTTTTGTCACTTTTGAGCACCATATTACAAATATGTAAAATGCGGAAAATTGACTCGAGGCTCCTGGCACATACTTCAAGCCAGTCCTTGAGTTACGTTCAACCAATGCCCATGGGTGGCCTGCATGGGCATCTCCAAGATGCCTTGACTTTGGCATCACCAAGATGCCTTGCAGTGGGTATCGTCAAGAAGAGATAGGGATCGCCAGGATTTTGTGACAAGAAGTCGATTCCTGTACTTAATCGTTGGAGGATCTTCTGACAAGTGAGTACAAACCTTTCTTTATTCTATTACGTGATCATTATCAGGTAATTCCCATATATTTCATTGCAAAATTTGTTTTCGTCTTCAGTAATGGTAAGTTATAGCCAGAAAAACAAATTAAAAGATAATTATTCCCTTCTCAATCACTGACATGTCATACATGAATCGGTTGCGAAAAGTGAGAAGTTCCAGTCTCAACCAATACATAACCGCATCTATTTCTTGAGGAGAGTTTTCACAAATTCCCCGGAATTAACAGATTTTTTTCCTTCAAATTTAGTACACAGGTCGCCATTACGGTCTATTATGCAACAAGTGCTTTTATTCACATTCAAAAATTTAATATGTATCCTTCTCTCAGATATATGACCCTCGGCTGCTTTCCAACTGGAAAACCTCATCCTGCGATATCCTCCATCTCTACGGGTGTAACAGATGTCCAAGCCCTCCCCATTCAGCTGAGGCTCCTGAGTCTAGCATACATTTCCTTGTCACTTGCGACACCCTTCAAGACACCAGAGACAAATTTCTTGCCCTGATTTAAAAATCTGTGTGTGCCGAGTGCCTCGAAGACCTTCCACACAATGCAAGGGCTTCAGATGATATATCTGTCTTTATCATAGACCCTTCATCTCGTCTGAGTGACCCTGGGTGTGTCGCAAATGTGATGAATGTTCTCTGGCGATACCTGTACACTCTTCATCATCATCAAACTGAACTGTTGAACGCTCGGTAATGTCATCTGTAACCTTTCACGTGCAGTACTCCAAATGATGTTCAACACCTTCCAGCATATTGTACTTTATTTTTTATATGCCTTAATGGACTTTCGCTTCTATATATATATGCATGTGTAACACTCCTAGCATTGGTGGTGCTCCTATGTACAGGATGAATCTATGGACTATGAACTATGGCCACCTACTTGCCGTCTTTAATTTCACAGTCCAACCTTGTTACCGGACATTTCATCTCGTTGCATTTGCCGACAGGGTGACCCCGACTTTATGATTTCTTAATAAATCCATATTCAACAACAACTTCTTCATATTTATATCTTGGCTAACATCAGACCTACTTTGTGTCTTTGCCACTGCAAAAGTAAATTGCACTGCGGCAAAGAAGTTTCGATGTCACATGTGTTGAAGTTATACGTTCGACATTACAGTATAAACTAAAACAGTTATTTCAAAGACATTGTCTATGAACTTTCATTAACTTTAAATGTTTCATTCGCAAAGAACATTGTTTCACAAAACATTCACTTCACTATGTTAACGAAGTAAGCCCTACCGACTGGTTTGACTTTCAACTGACATAAAATATAAACAGAAAAACTGCTTGCACATATATAAATCCTACATCAAAATTGTCCCAGAATCTTTTTAATTCCTTATTTGATGACCCCGTCATGTACGTAAAATCAGCCACATTGTGCACAATACCATTTCGAACTCCACGATGACCTTATTTCGGCATGTACCATGTCAAGAACAAAAATGACTTACATGTACAAATCAATGGTTTGTTCTTAGCAACAATGGACAAAAAGATCCTCTTGTTATTAGCTTACAATTATCGGACAATGGTGGGCGCCAAGAATCTTCAGGATCTCTCGTTATAATTTGTCTTTGTTAATTTCCGGTTCAACTAAATCTCCATACAGAGTTTCAAATAACAAACAAATGCTTATTAACTACAAATTGTATTCTTAAATTTTTGAAATGAAATGAATGTATGAAATGAAATGTTCTCATTTCTCAAGATGTGGGTAGAAATGTACAATTGAAGTGTGTGAAGATCCTTGGCTTTGGTTTATGAATAGTGCAAGGAAAATATAACCTGTTATAATGATGAAAAGTCTAATCATAATTGATTATACTTTTTCAGCTAATAATTTTATTATCAATATATTTTAAAACATATTTCTTCACCATTTTGTCAAAAATCTGGTATGGAAATATTCTACAATCTTCTGCAAGGAACAAAAATCAATAAATTTTATAAATCAATAAACAGTTCAAAACAACAAGATAATTTATTCAGAGCTACCATCCCCCCAACCAGTTAAATCCACCTGTTTTGACATGAACAGGAAGTATACAAGCAGTTTTGTGATAAAAATATCTCACCCTCAGGGGATTTTCTCCAGGGGTGCATGCCAATCTTCATATGAGGTCCCCAAGCCTGGGGTTTCCAAGCTGACAATTCACACAATCATAACAATGGCAATCCGCCTTTTGCGCTATTCCTAATGCCGGTTTCGGCCGCAAGGTGGCGCTAGCGCTCACGGCACTTTGGTCTGTTCCGGTTTAGCTGTCTGCTACCGTAAACATGTGCAGGAGGGAAGGCGGGTATTGTATTTCGCCTCGTTTCGTCAGATTTTCTCACTGATGGAGACGTCCTTGATAGTTTACGTAAGTATAGTCATCAAGTCTAATTTTTACTCGTTTGTACAAGCATAATAAAAGCCGCTTTGTCAGCAAATTGGGCAATCAAAGCTCCTCGTTGTTGTTGTTATAAAACATGGTGGGTGGCCGGCAGTTCAGCCTGATTAAACCACACTCTACTGAAAATAATAAGCAGGGACCAGTTTGGTTTGATCAAGTACTGTGAGAAATAATCGGATTATTAGTTAACCCGACTACCATGTAGCTGTTAATGTAGCTGTATGATTATAATGTGATAAACAAGAACCCAACCCGCCTCAGTTGGGACTGCTGGTAGTGTTTCATAATTTTATTGTAAAAAGACACACTGAACAGGAAATTAATGTGCCATATGTCTTCTAACTTCTCATAAATACCGAGGAAGTAGTTTTTGCACTAATAGCTACTTATTTTTAATTTTTTTAATTATCTAATTATTATACCATGTATTTCTTCTGCAAAATGCATTGAAACAAACATATTCCTGTTCTGTCCCACCACGACAATATTATCAGTGATAATGCCTCCACAATCGTACGGTACAGTAATCCTGAGTCGATCAGACACGCAAGTCTCTACTATAACTAAACAATTGTTTTATAACAACAACAACGACGAGCTTTGATTGCCCAATTTGTTGACAAAGCGGCTTTTATTATGCTTGTACAAACGAGTAAAAATTAGACTTGATGACTATACTTACGTATACTACCAAGGACGTCTCCATCAGTGAGAAAATCTGACGAAACGAGGCGAAATACAATACCCGCCTTCCCTCCTGCACATGTTTACGGTAGCAGACAGCTAAATCGGAACAGGCCAAAGTGCCGTGAGCGCTAGCGCCACCTTGCGGCCGAAACCGGCATTAGGAATAGCGCAAAAGGCGGATTAATCCACACTGCCTTGATAAACCTGGGTAGATCTGAAAGTGATATTGAGACAGAGATATGGATATTTCGCCATGCTATATGAACCGTTAAATTTGACTGCAATTATAAGGTGGAGTACATTATTACAACCTGCAGTCCATGTAGCAATATTTATTGAGGCCAATATCAATTTTTTAATATGCCAAGTATATGTCAGAGGAAACTTGTTGATAAAATGAATAGCTGATACTCCCAGGTCTACATCACTGTTCAGCTCAGTTCTTTGCTTCTTAAGTTATGAAAAACAGGAAAATTATAGTTATATTCATAATTTACTTACCATATCACTAGCTGCACTCATCACCATCTGCAATACAGTTCTTCAAACCTTCATACACTACATAAAAACGTCATTTTAATTATATTTAATATACGGTCAGCATATAAGGTGAATATAATGGTTTTATTTCCAATTATTTGAACACTAAGTTTTACGCTGGCAATTATAAGTAACATTTGCATTCATTTGACGTATATGTCGATGTGATCGGAGAGGTAGGGTTCATAAAATTGGATTCCCATATTTGATGTTATATTTAAGAATGTTGTTCATGTATTCTGTATGATTGACAGCCCCAAATTCACCACTGTAGTAAATGTTTTTAGAGTTCCATGGTTTCATGGCCTATGTCGAATCTTAGTGTTTCCCATACATTTCACATACATTTACAATACATTTAAGGTTTCCTTTGGATACATTTATTGTGCATGTCGTACCTTGGAGAGTCCCTAATTACTATAGATATACAACGCACGATAATGTTTTGCAAATAAATCTCATTTATTTGAATACATTCGCTATTGTAGTGACCCGAATGCAAATCTATCAGTTATATTTAGCCACTTTCAAACCTGTAATAAATATATGTGAAATGTTGTAGTTATATTGACCATTGCGTGATATATATGGCAAATAAGATGAAACTTAACCGTAAATTTCGAACTATGGCATCTATATCTCAAAACAATGGAAATAAAATGTTTATATTTACAACTATCCTCTAGATGTGTAAATGTTGGTGTATAAATCCATTTTATTTGCTAAGCTGGTAGCTATATATGAAATCATTTGAAAAGAATACTTATATTTACATTTATCTCACAGATGCGCAAAGGAATGGTGTATATTACAATTTTATTTGCTATAATGGTAGGTACATATTAAATCATTTCAAAGCAAATATTTATATTTACATCTGCCCCATAGATGTTTAAATGTATGGAGTATAATACCATTTTATTTGCTACGCTATTAGGTACATATTAAATCATTTCAAAAGGAATACTTATATCTACCTCTTCCACATACACGTGTGAATGTATGGTGAATATTACAGTTTTATTTGCTATGATGGTAGCTACGTATGAAATCAGTTCACACCTTACAGTTTCATTTACAATACTGTAAATGTATATGTGAAATGTTTGTTTTGATGGCTTTATTTGCTATCATTTGATAGATATCTGGCGAAGAATTGCATTTAACCACCGCATCCAAAATTACGATTATTACACGTTAAAGTAATTCAAATGCACAATGTTATCATCGCAATTCAATTGTTCAATTTGAACTATTCCATAGGTATGTGATGCAAATCTGCAGTTTAGCCATTACATTTGAACTTAATATATTTCCAATACTGTAAACACTAAATTTTCCATTTAGAATTTTTATTTACAATACTATGGAAAATGGGTTTGAATTTCATTGTCTTCTTTGTAACTAATTTGGTGGGTATTTGTAACGGAACGTGCACGTGGCCGGTTAATAATTTATGCAAGAAGTACTTGTCAATAAGAACGTCTTTATTTGCTGATTAATTTCCAGCTTCATGCCACCCAAACAAGTTATATTCTACGTCTACTGGTACCAGATATCTGTACAATGTATTGAATTTGAAGGAAATTGTCATAGCAGAAGATATACCGTACGTGATGCACAAACAAAACACTATAATACTGTCTTTGTGGAGTACACCTCGCGCCTGGATAAGCAATGATAAGAGCCAGACACTTGTTGATTAGCTGACGCCCGCTAACACAACACCTGCAGAGGTAACAATCTCGGCCAGGCGTGGGGGCCTACCGCTTGGCTCGCCTGGCGAAGCTGTTCGCTCCAGGAGACACGACATATTGCGTGTCGTCGTCAGACGTGGGTGCCAGATTTCACTTCAGCTGCATACAGGCATCTCTCCCGAACCACTATTTTGTTCATTTTTCAAAGCTTTTTTTCTACCATTTCGGCATTTTAACTTCATATAGCAGTTTTCAAACTACTTATGATTTACACAGTAATTTCCATTAATCAAAAAAAAATGTTGCAAAGCGCTACAATCGATTGCAAATCTGTTCAATAAATGAACAAAGTTACATATGTTTCATCAATCGTAAAACCGGAAATGTTATCATTTTTCATACATAATACTAACACACTGTGAAGAAATATAAAACTGTCGACAGAATATAACCCAACATCTGAAATGTATTTTGTTTCACATATACACAAACTGTTCGCGCAAATTACTAGCGTCCTATTTTCCCGCTGACGATCCCGGCAGATAATTCGCATCGACAATCAACAAACTGTGAAAAAACATCTCCCGCGATGTAAAGTTTACAGAATAAGTATAAAAATATGTTATTTCCCTGTTTCAAGCACACAAGACACGAACTGTAACTCGCTCGCATTTTTGGGAATTCTTCCCAATAAGAAAGCTTCTTTTCTTCAATCATGTGCTGACAACCAGTACGATTGTACAAGCTCCACAGTACATGTAGTACACAGTGATGTACATGTAGGGATGAAATACACATCCTAAATCAAACCAAAACAGCAGGCTTCGGTTGCTGACATGCTAATTCAAAACAAGCATCGGGGATGAAATGTACGAGATTGTATATCAGAAGTATTGACTCAAGAACTAATTCGAATCACCAAAAATGTCCCGGTAAACCATCTGCGAGGATTTGGGATTTGCTTGCGCACAAACAAACCAAGGAAAAACAATTAATATAAACATACATGTACAGAGATGGCAATATATACATGTACATCATGTTTAACACAAATTGTATGATGCTCTGGGTTACAAACAGAACAACCGAATTCAGGAAAAATGCATTTCTCATTGTTCTTTTTCAATGTGACATTAGCTCAACCCCGGAACAAGAGCCCAAGGGGCTTCAATATACGCCCGTATATCTGAAATTACATTGGTCCAAATTTCAAGGTTGTTTAATAGCCTTGATTCCAATTGGTAGCTAGCAATCCAGAGAAAGGTCTACATTTTGTGTTTCTGAGAATGTAACATATATCACATCTTATATTGAATGATAAACTAAAATGGGCTCAACTCTTGGTAACTAGTTGACCTTGAAACAAGAGCCGAGAGCAGACACATATCCCACACTGAAATCGACAAGTCAAACACAAGAAAATAGTAGTTTTCCTGCAAATGGATTTCTTTCAGGCGAGAGAATTTTTCATGAAGGAAGAAGAAAGTGATGAAGTAAACTTTTGTTCTTGAGTCAATAAAAAGAACCCCTCTCCCCGTAAAATTAGTATATGTATGGTTTTTACACAGGACAAATGCCATACACATGTAGGGGAGAGAAATCTGAATACTCCAACCTAACATAGGCATATGAAAATGTGACTTTTAATGATTTCTTGATTTTGGGATCACAGTGACTTTGACCTACTGACACAAAAAAAGAGTAATTTTTTGACATTCACCTAAATTTTGGTACATGACAAACACAAAAAACAAAAAAATATGATTTTTCACAATTTTGGGGTCACAGTGACCTTGACCTAAATTTTGGTATTTGACACATCGTGTTCCCTAATGTATCTACTGACACAAAAAAAAATATTTTTAATAATTTCGTGCTTTTGGGGTCACAGTGACCTTTGACCTTCGACCTTGACCTAATTTTTTGGTATGCGAAACTTCGTTTCCCCGTATTGAATCCACTCACAAAGAATTAGAAATTGTTAATGATTTTCTGATTTTCGGTCACACTGAGCTTTGACCTCTGACCTCGACCTACATTCGATATGCAACACATCGTTCCCCCTAGGTCATCCACTCACCAAAAATTAGAACTGTAGATAAAAAAGTGTCAATGATCAACGATTTCCTGATTTTAAGGAACAGTGACCTTTGACCTCCGACCTCGACCTTAATTTTGGTATGCGACACATCGTCTCCACCTAGCATATCCACTCACAAAAAAAGTAACTGTGGATAGAAAACATTCACAGATATAGATCGGACACGAACACTTCAGTGATTTCCTGTTTTTCAGGCCAGTGACCTTTGACCTCTGACCTCGACCTTCATTTTGGTATGCGACACATCGTCACCCCGTAGGGTATCCACTCATCAAACATTGGAACTTTAGATAGAAAACTGTCCCAGATATAGACCGGACACGAGGGACGGACAGACGGACACACGGACGGAAACCGCTATCACATAATACGTTCGCCTTTTGGCGGGCGTATACAAATGAAACAATTATGTTTTGTGTCCCGACAGCCGCAATTATATAAAACCAGTTATATGAAAATGCTCAATGATGGGAGAATGCCATCATGCAGTTTCATAGAGTACAATACCTATATAAAATGAAAACACTGAGAAAAAAAACTTTGGAACCACTTTCCAGGTTCAGCTCCTGGCCACCTGACTTTTAGTTCAATTTTATTTTCATCAAACATGTCAAATGGCTTCGTGACACTGACCTCCGAACAGATAATGTTATGCTATATACTACATGTTTTAAGCCATGTTTTAAAATGTGCTATCAGACTGTATAATACTGATATATACTGTGTATATGTATAATATCTTATCACTATGTGACTCATTATCGTAAAACATTATGTGGAAATCCTTATATCCTTAAATATAGAAAATAAAAAATATATAAAAAAATGTGTTATTGCCAAATTATTTAAAAACTATGTTCAAAATAACCTAAACACATTGGGTGGGGGAAATGTCCACTGGGGGAAATGCCCACTGGGGGAAATGTCACTCCAGGAGATTATAATTTTTGTGAACGTCGTTTGCACAACTGTATTGTGTGTAATATCTACCGACGTAAACGACATATGGTCAGGTTAATGACACATCTTTATTACTATAATTGGTCCTTCACATAAACATTTTCAACTGTGTAGACATTATGAAACATTATGATTCAACCAAAACACAGCATAGGCCTATGCCACATTTACTTCGCCTGTGGGTTATGATAGAATGGCTTGCCCGGTCTGCAACCGTACACATGTTCAAGAGTTCACATGTTGTACATGTAGGCCTACTTGTAAATTTACTAACCTTGATTGAGTCATAATTCTATCGACAATTCTAACACATCTGCCACGTCTTTACTATTAAAAGCATAGGGTCATTTCCTACATCTAATCACAACAAACTGTCTCTGGTTTCAACCTAGTTTCGCCAGGACATTCCGAATGGAATGTTCCAAACGCGCATGTAGAAGGGGGACAGGTTGAAACAGACCGTCGTCTGCTACTGTCAAAACAAAAACAATAAACAATGTGGCAAAATGGAGGCTCTCAAAGTGATAATTTTTTGCTTGCAGGATTTCTTGCACAAACAAACCAAGGAAAAACAATTAATATAAACATACATGTACAGAGATGGCAATATATACATGTACATCATGTTTAACACAAATTGTATGATGCTCTGGGTTACAAACAGAACAACTGAGAATTCAGGAAAAATGCATTTCTCATTGTTCTTTTTCAATGTGACATTAGCTCAACCCCGGAACAAGAGCCCTAGGGGCTTCAATATACGCCCGTATATCTGAAATTACATTGGTCCAAATTTCAAGGTTGTTTAATAGCCTTGATTTCAATTGGTAGCTAGCAATCCAGAGAAAGGTCTACAATTTTGTGTTTCTGAGAATGTAACATATATCACATCTTATATTGAATGATAAACTAAAATGGGCTCAACTCTTGGTAACTAGTTGACCTTGAAACAAGAGAGCAGACACATATCCCACACTGAAATCGACAAGTCAAACACAAGAAAATAGTAGTTTTCCTGCAAATGGATTTCTTTCAGGCGAGAGAATTTTTCATGAAGGAAGAAGAAAGTGATGAAGTAAACTTTTGTTCTTGAGTCAATAAAAAGAACCCCTCTCCCCGTTAAATTAGTAGATGTATGGTTTTTATTTCACAACAGTTTAACTAAATATAGCTGTTTCAAACATGGGAGACAACTCCACAGGACAAATGCCATACACATGTAGGGGAGAGAAATCTGAATACTCCAACCTAACATAGGCATATGAAAATGTGACTTTTAATGATTTCTTGATTTTGGGATCACAGTGACCTTGACCTACTGACACAAAAAAGAGTAATTTTTTTACATTCACCTAAATTTTGGTACATGACAAACCAGTGGACACAAACAAATATGATTTTTCACAATTATGGGGTCACAGTGACCTTGACCTAAATTTTGGTATGTGACACATCGTGTCCCCCTAATGTATCTACTGACACACAAAAAAATTATTTTTAATAATTTCCTGCTTTTGGGGTCACAGTGACCTTTGACCTTCGACCTTGACCTAATTTTTTGGTATGCGAAACTTCGTTTCCCCGTATTGAATCCACTCACAAAAAATTTGAAATTTTAGTGATTTTCTGATTTTCGGTCACACTGACCTTTGACCTCTGACCTCGACCTACATTCGATATGCAACACATCGTTCCCCCTAGGGCATCCACTCACCAAAAATTAGAACTAGATAGAAAACTGTCAATGATCAACGATTTCCTGATTTTAAGGAACAGTGACCTTTGACCTCCGACCTCGAGCTTAATTTTGCTATGCGACACCTCGTCTCCACCTAGCATATCCACTCACAAAAAAAAGCAACTGTGGATAGAAAACATTCACAGATATAGATCGGACACGAACACTTCAGTGATTTCCTGTTTTTCAGGCCAGTGACCTTTGACCTCTGACCTCGACCTTCATTTTGGTATGCGACACATCGTCTCCCCGTAGGGTATCCACTCATCAAACAGTGGAACTTTAGGTAGAAAACTGTCCCAGATATAGACCGGACACGAGGGACGAACACACGGACACACGGACGGAAACCGCTATCACATAATACGTTCGCCTTTTGGCGGGCGTATACAAATGAAACAATTATGTTTTGTGTCCCGATAGCCGCAATTATATAAAACCAGTTATATGAAAATGCTCAATGATGGGAGAATGCCATCATGCAGTTTCATAGAGTACATTACCTATATAAAATGAAAACATTGAGAAAAAAACTTTGGAACCACTTTCCAGGTTCAGCTCCTGGCCCCCTGACTATTAGTTCAATTTTATTCTCATCAAACATGTCAAATGGCTTCGTGACACTGACCTCCGAACAGATAATGTTATGCTATATACTACATGTTTTAAGCCATGTTTTAAAATGTGCTATCAGACTGTATAATACTGATATATACTGTGTATATGTATAATATCTTATCACTATGTGACTCATTATCGTAAAACATTATGTGGAAATCCTTATATCCTTAAATATAGAAAATAAAAAATATATAAAAAAATGTGTTATTGCCAAATTATTTAAAAACTATGTTCAAAATAACCTAAAAACATTGGGTGGGGGAAATGTCCACTGGGGGAAATGCCCACTGGGGGATTATAATTTTTGTGAACGTCGTTTGCACAACTGTATTGTGTGTAATATCTACCGACGTAAACGACATATGGACAGGTTAATGACACATCTTTATTACTATAATTGGTCTTTCACATAAACATTTTCAACTGTGTAGACATTATGAAACATAATGATTCAGCCAAAACACAGCATAGGCCTATGCCACATTTACTTCGCCTGTGGGTTATGATAGAATGGCTTGCCCGGTCTGCAACCGTACACATGTTCAAGAGTTACCACGTTGTACATGTAGGCCTACTTGTAAATTTACTAACCTTGATTGAGACATAATTCTATCGACAATTCTAACACATCTGCCACGTCTTTACTATTAAAAGCATAGGGTCATTTCCTACATCTAATCACAACAAACTGTCTCTGGTTTCAACCTAGTTTCGTCAGGACATTCCAACGCGCATGTAGAAGGGGGGACAGGTTGAAACAGACCGTCGTCTGCTACTGTCAAAACAAAAACAATAAACAATGTGGCAAAATGGAGGCTCTCAAAGTGATAATTTTTGCTTGGGATTTGCTTGCGCACAAACAAACCAAGGAAAAACAATTAATATAAACATACATGTACAGAGATGGCAATATATACATGTACATCATGTTTAACACAAATTGTATGATGCTCTGGGTTACAAACAGAACAACCGAATTCAGGAAAAATGCATTTCTCATTGTTCTTTTTCAATGTGACATTAGCTCAACCCCGGAACCAGAGCCCTAGGGGCTTCAATATACGCCCGTATATCTGAAATTACATTGGTCCAAATTTCAAGGTTGTTTAATAGCCTTGATTTCAATTGGTAGCTAGCAATCCAGAGAAGGGTCTACAATTTTGTGTTTCTGAGAATGTAACATATATCACATCTTATATTGAATGATAAACTAAAATGGGCTCAACTCTTGGTAACTAGTTGACCTTGAAACAAGAGCCGAGAGCAGACACATATCCCACACTGAAATCGACAAGTCAAACACAAGAAAATAGCAGTTTTCCTGCAAATGGATTTCTTTCAGGCGAGAGAATTTTTCATGAAGGAAGAAGAAAGTGATGAAGTAAACCTTTGTTCTTTAGTTAATAAAAAGGACCCCTCTCCCCGTTAAATTAGTAGATGTATGGTTTTTATTTCACAACAGTTTAACTAAATGTAGCTGTTTCAAACATGGGAGACAACTCCACAGGACAAATGCCATACACATGTGGGGGAGAGAAATCTGAATATTCCAAACTAACATAGGCATATGAAAATGTGACTTTAATGATTTCTTGATTTTGGGATCACAGTGACCTTGACCCACTGACACAAAAAAGAGAGTAATTTTTAAAGATTTCTTGATTCTGGGGTCACAGTGACCTTAACTATTGACATTGACCTAAATTTTGGTACATGACAAACCGTCTACCCGTAAATTCTCAATGGACACAAAAAATCATGATTTTTCACAATTTCACAATTTTGGGGTCACAGTGACCTTGACCTTTGACCTTCGACCTTGACCTAATTTTTTGGTATGCAAAACTTCGGTTTCCCCGTATTGAATCCACTTTTTCACAAAAATTTGAAATTTTAGTAAATTTTCTGATTTTCAGTGCACTGACCTTTGACCTCTGACCTCAAACCACATTCGATATACGCACATCGTTCCCCCTAGAATCCCTCACCAAAAATTAGAACTAGATAGAAAAGTAATCGTGATCCAGCTTGATTTCCTGATTTTAAGGAACAGTGACCTTCCTGACCTCCGACCTCAGCTTAACTTAATTTTGCTAGCGCGACTCATCTCTCCACTGGCACCATCCACTCACCAAAAATTAGAACTGTAGATAGAAAACTGTCAATGATCGGTCACGAACACTTCAGTGAGTTCCTGTTTTTCAGGCCAGGGACCTTTGACCTCTGACCTCGACCTTCATTTTGGTATGCGACACATCGTCTCCCCGTAGGGTATCCACTCATCAAACATTGGAACTTTAGATAGAAAACTGTCCCAGATATAGACCGGACACGAGGGACGGACGGACGGACGGACAGACGGACACACGGACGGAAACCGCCATCACATAATACGTCCACCTTTTGGCGGGTGTATAAAAATGAAACAATTATGTTTTGTGTCCCAATAGCCGCAATTATATAAAATCAGTTATATGAAAATGCTCAATGATGGGAGAATGCCATCATGCAGTTTCATAGAGTACAATACCTATATAAAATGAAAACACCGAGAAAAAAACTTTGGAACCACTTTCCAGGTTCAGCTCCTGGCCCCCTGACTATTAGTTCAATTTTATTCTCATCAAACATGTCAAATGGCTTCGTGACACTGACCTCCGAACAGATAATGTTATGCTATATACTACATGTTTTAAGCCATGTTTTAAAATGTGCTATCAGACTGTATAATACTGATATATGCTGTGTATATGTATAATATCTTATCACTATGTGACTCATTATCATAAAACATTATGTGGAAATCCTTATATCCTTAAATATAGAAAATAAAAAATATATAAAAAAAATGTGTTATTGCCAAATTATTTAAAAACTATGTTCAAAATAACCTAAAAACATTGGGTGGGGGAAATGTCCACTGGGGGAAATGCCCACTGGGGGAAATGTCACTCCAGGAGATTATAATTTTTGTGACCGTCGTTTGCACAACTGTATTGTGTGTAATATCTACCGACGTAAACGATATATGGACAGGTTAATGACACATCTTTATTACTATAATTGGTCTTTCACATAAACATTTTCAACTGTGTAGACTTTATGAAACATAATGATTCAACCAAAACACAGCATAGGCCTATGCCACATTTACTTCGCCTGTGGGTTATGATAGAATGGCTTGCCCGGTCTGCAACCGTACACATGTTCAAGAGTTCACATGTTGTACATGCAGGCCTACTTGTAAATTTACTAACCTTGATTGAGTCATAATTCTATCGACAATTCTAACACACCTGCCACGTCTTTACTATTAAAAGCATAGGGTCACTTCCTACATCTAATCACAACAAACTGTCTCTGGTTTCAACCTAGTTTCGTCAGGACATTCCAAATGGAATGTTCCAAACGCGCATGTAGAAGGGGGGACAGGTTGAAACAGACCGTCGTCTGCTACTGTCAAAACAAAAACAATAAACAATGTGGCAAAATGGAGGCTCTCAAAGTGATAATCAGTCCGTTGTTTCTGCCACACACACTGAGCAAACTTGCTTTGTTCAATCGTCGTCTCGATCCTCTGCATTGCCTGCGTTATTCCACAACGCCAATATAAGTGGCGGGAACTTCAACATCACCTTCAACTAGGAACGTGATGAACTTCCTCTATTTTAATAGTTCACGATCCGTATTCGTACACTTTGATGTTATCTAAGTTTGGACTCCATACCTCTCCGATTGTTGTAAACTCCATTGAGTTGAACACGGGCCGCGTCCTCAAACAATGGGCAAGTCCGTTTTACCTACATATATCTGAGCAATTTTACGCAGGAAAACAAGCCCTTATTTCTTAAATAACCTAGGTGGGCTATCGGGGGTGGTAATCAGGTAATGCGGATTATGGTCTTGAGCCAGTGTAGGCCGAGCTGACCTGACCTGCAACAGACCGCAGGATTAAGTTATTCGGATATATTTACCTTTGGGACTGTAGAGTAAAGGCCAATGTATTTCTCTGGATGCGGTATGTTCAATCATGCGAAACAAGATTGTTCGGATCTGATATGGAGAAGAAAATTGAACGTAAGCTGTCACGAGTCAGAGCGAAAGTAGAAGTGGAAGGAAAATGGCCGTGTGAAAGTCACATGAAATCGCGTCAGTAGCGCGAGACCGAGGGAGATAGTTGGACACACAAGTCATCAATAAGTTCTCTTCGATGTACCGGTACATCACATACCGGTACCTCTGGTCAGAGAAACCCACAGCGAACGAAACCCCCACGAACAACTCCCCCCCCAATCACATATTATTGTTTATGCTACTTCAGTAATAAAACGAATAAAACATGGTGAATGATAATAGATCAAGACAATGTTATTTCATATTCATATATCAATTTGTCGGGTAATTGGACACCCTATTATATTTATGCGTGTTTTATCTGTTGTCTGATGTTTGTAGTTGTGTATGTTTTATATGTATGTTTGATTGCGTTTTAGCCCTGCTGGGCACAACTTTTTATCCAAACAAGATATCAAGCTCGGAGAAAAAGATTAACGGACGGACAAACAGGCGGACACCACAATGACAATACCCCTGAGCTTTATATTTCATATTTGATATTTCAAGGCATAAGCTTCATATCACAGAAGTTTGGACTTTACTTGAGGCCAAGGACATGTGATGTGTTGACTTAATAAATGGAAGTGGAGCACACTGATAAAAACATAACTGTATAAAAAGATGGCTTGAAGCCATATTAAAGGCTGTTAAATAATCTAGTTATGGGTGGTCTAAATTACCACGATATAGATACATGTAATTACCCCAATGAACTTCTCAGAGGCTGAACACGGATAAAGGAATTAAACAAATGCTGCGTAATAGCCTACTACACCTTACAAACAAAATATTCTGCAATCTATGTACACAATTTTTATTTTTTTTTTATATCCCCATCATCAATCAATTTGGGGAATAATTCATGGTGTCTGTCTTGCAAATTAAAGCATTTTAACAGACAGAGATTTCCCTTTGGCAGAGTTGTACTGTGACGGCAATGCCCTACACAGCCCATTCTTCATGCTTGTATAACCAAGAACTAAGACCATTTTGAAATATGCAAATTAAAAACGATGTAAATGTAACACTGTCTCATAATAAATTAATACCTGGGGCATTTAACTTGCCATCAAAATGTAATTTCATAACCGTCTATAAGAAATATGGGTGAATGCTATGCCAGAACTTTTCTAAAGTGTATGTAGTCAGTATAAATCAAGAACCAAGATGGGTCGATTTCCCTTTTGAAGTTGAAAGAGAGAGAGAGAGAATTAAGGTTTAACGTCGCGTTCAGCAATATTTTAGCTATGTGGCGACGATCAAACAAATTCTAAGTACTCAAGCCAATAATTTAGTAATCCAACACATTAAAAGATACACACATTAAAACTTATGCAACAAACCAATTTCGCTCAAATAACCCAAGACACAGTCCTCTCTCACCCGCCTAAAATGATCTTCCAAAGCAGTCGCTAGATAAAAAGAACCTCTTACAATCTTAAAAGTTGAATGTTCAACTGAATAATTAAACATGCTATTGCAAATTTACAGGAAGAGCCAAAGATTTTTGTTTGAGAGTGCCAACCTAAACCTGGTTCATCCGACATTAGAACAGATGAATAAAACTTACTGTGAGTATGAACATTAGCCAGGATCCAAAGTATTACATTTCATCATCATCATTATCATTCAAAATTGAACTCCCCCTAGGATAATCTAATAATTCAATCACAAGACGTGAAATTTTTAACCATAAAATCTGGACTGATCAAATTTATTAGAACTGTCAAAATGGTAAAAGTCATATAGATAATCCATTATTTCTTCGCTATTTCATTGATTTTAGGGCAATCAAATTCATTAGAAGAGCTAACTGCATCTTGTCCCCAAAATTGGGGGTAATTGAATTTTGATGGGGGATTGAATTATTAGAGGGACGAGCTTTCATTGAACCCACCCACTGCCCTCAGGGGCAAGTCCCCACCTCAGGGGATCTGAACCGACCCTCATACGCCACGGATTAAGAAGTGAAACCCACATGAGCCGACCCTTAAGAAGTGAAACCCACATGAGCCGACCCTCATACGCCACGGATTTCACCCCATGGCTCATTCACCCCCATGGGTTAGTTTATAGGGATAGAGAGATCGTGTGCCCTTTCTATAATACTAATCGCGCATGAGCAGTCGACCCATTCTACTGTAGGGTGCAAGCCTGGCCCATGGAATCTCAGGTAGCGAAAACCCCAGGTCTCGCGGCCCACCCTATCCCGCGCCACACCCATAGGGATAGGGAGATCGCGTGCCCTTTCTATATTACTACTCATCGCGCATGCGCAGTCGACCCATTCTACTGTAGGGTGAATGCCTGGCCCATGGAATCTCAGGTAGCGAAAACCCCAGGTCTCTCGCCCCAGCCTATCCCGCGCCACACCTATGCGACCCGCTGTGCAGTGAGTAAAGTGGAGGAGGAAGAGTAGGTGAGTAAAGTGGAGGAGGAGGAGGAGTAGGACACGCCGCGGATTATACTAGGGAGATAAACTATTCTATATCATGAATTCCAGCGTGGCGGATTTACTAGGTAGGCCTACCGGTGTGATGGATATAAGAATGTCTGGTGATTGGTGTCTCTTTTTGTTGAGAGGATTGTGAAATCGATCAACTTGGTTCTATAACACAGACTGGTTATAGTCGAGAGTATATGCCGTCATATTGTGTGTAGGAAGGGAGACTATATATAACATGCATGGATGGCGGCATATACTCTGGACGCAATCTCTGCTCGACAACAAATAAAATGTGTATTGTCAAGATGTGACATTGGTGCTGGTAAGCCTTGTGTGCAGAGCAGAGAACAAGTTTTCCTAAGTACAGAAGTAGTGGCTACTACTCCTACTGATGACGTCACCAATGACGTTACAGATGACATGAACCTCCCTCAAGTCGTGGTCTTCACCACGAGAGCTTCACTTTGACACCTCACACGACGCATTCGGACCACGGATGGTCCCTCAAACGCACTCCACGCATCCCCAAAATTGCTGCTTTCTATACTACGGCCAGACTGCTTATACGCAAAACTATGAACCGGACTAGACACCAGTCCAATCCGACGCTACCCCAAGAGAACTTCAAAATAAACCCTCATACGGTCCAATTGGACCACTATGGGTCCATCTCCACCTCTAAACGTCCAATCAAATACTGTTTCTACTGCGCAGATAGACACTATTCCCACCCCACACCCATTCATTTGGATGCTCCCTCACGAGAGCTTCATGATGACATCTCACACAACCCAATCGGACCAATAGTCCCCAAAGTCCCCAAAACATCCATCCGAGCGCTACTTGCCTAGTGCGCATGCATACGTCATCAGAATAGAATAGAATATATTTATTACCAAATCAGGCGCCCACGCGGAGCATACAATTATTTATCCCTCCCCCCACATGATTAATATGATTATAGGACAATAACAAGAAATGAATTACATTGACTCCATTGTCACGACGTTGACCCACTGGGGGTGCGGTCTGCCGGAAATGGCTCCATTCCCATCTTCTACCGACAACCACACCCCCACCTGGGCCAGGGACCCACCAGGGCGAGCCATATCGTGGAAGACAGTCCAGCCCCCTGCCCAACGACAGGCACACCCGAGCAGGGGCGACAAAGGAGTATAGACACGCAACGAAACGTTATATACATGAATATCCAATATCATGCTAATTGTCGAAATGATACACGGTAATTATATTGCAAATATTTGAAAGCATCAGTGATTTGTTGAATAGGAATCTTACTCTTTAGTCATGAGTGGATTTAAATAGAAAGATGATGATGATCTTCACTGAGGTCCCCGCGTCTATCAATTAACATACAGTCAGTAGTTTACTGGAATGTTCTGGGGATTCCAAAAAATCGTGAACCTTGTAAAAATATGCTAAGGGACTGTTCATTTTTACCAGGGGGTGGATCGGGGGAATCAGGGGGAGGGGGAGGCACTAAAATTTTCAAACTCTGTGGGGGGGGGACCAAATTTTTGGAGGTTTGGTTCCGGTGGGGGGGGGGGACAAAATTATCACAGATAGAACACCTGAATTCAACCCCGGCGTATTTCTATAACACCAACATTTGAGAACATGAACCCATCCCCATGTAGCCTACCTCCTTTTGGCCCTGGTCGGGAGATATTTATTTTGAGATTATTTTGTTCCAGCATATTCTCAGCTGAGATAAGAATGACAAAATCTAATAATTGCCAACTGAACTAATCCTCCATAAACATGACTAATCCCCCATAAACAAACATCAAGTATACACATTCGAAGACTGAATGAAGATTACATAATAACCTATAGTCCTTTACTTTGGCTCAACCCAGAAATACCGGGGCAATTAAATGCTAGTTTAACCATGATTTAATACAGATACATACATCAGATTGTGTTGATCATGTTTAACAGAATACAGTAAAACCTAAACAGTTAATTTCCATATTATTCGGGGGAAAAGTACCAGCCGGCAACAAAACAAAATTCATTTAATTAATTTAGAAAAAATCTTTTCAAAATAAGTAAAACATTGACACTGTACAATACTTTATCATAGGGCGACTGGGGAAAATGGCCACTGCATTCTGATAGTATATTTCGAAAGGAGGTGTTCGGTTTGACCGTATTTTTTTCTTAGTGTGTTTCGTTTATAAACCGAAAATATATTTTCCTGTCGTTCACTTTGAAAGTTATTAGCTCGAGAGAGAAAATACTGAATTTTCATGTTCTCAATTTTCACCGAGAAGAGATTTGTCAACAAATATTACGAGTATTAGAAAATAAGCATTTGTTTGTTTTTGCACTTTTTGGCGATATTCTTGAAGGGAATCCTTCATATATAAAATATGACACCTTTAACCAAAACGAGTCTTACATATCGAAATGCGCTAGGTTTGATCCAAAATGATACTGAAGAATTGTTTTGGTTAGAGGGGTCATATTTTCATAATATTGAAATATGTCAAAACGCTTGTAATGCTCTGAAAGGGTGTAGTTCACCGCCATTCGGCACATGATTCCTCATGCTGATAATTGTAACAGCTGCTTGGCCGAATGGTTACAGTGTCGGACTAAGGATCAAAAGAAAACCAACATTTAGGTTCGAATCTCCAAATCCCCGATTAAATATTCTGACGATCCAGCTTAACAAAAAATTAATTGTTACACATATATAATTTCGTCTTAGAGCATCGGAAAGTTGTAACTATGAATTGAAAAGTTATAAGGTTAAACTTGTCTTATAATGATCCTCAACGCTTAGTGACGCTTGCTTTCCCAAGTGTTTATGCATGTGCCTATATGATTTTTCTTATTTATTTATTTTTTTTCAGTTACTTCCTTAATTATTGTTCGCTTAACTTTTGGCAGTGAATTTTCAGTTTTCGAGTCGGTTTATATATTAATATAACTGATTATTGTTCGTAAATATCTGGGTCGTTCATGAAAATACTAACGGTAACCGTATGAGAATATGAACCAGAATTTCCCATTAGACTAGCCTCGCCTGTCTGACAACGAGTTGGGGAATACCTGAGCATTACATCACAATTTACCGGCCGGCTCGGAGCGAGACAATAGAGCAACAGAGAGCGACTCTGAAGGGAAAGATATCCATCTAAAGCGAACACGTCCTTTAGCATTAGACTTTCTTAGTTTAAACATATTTGATTACCTCAATAATAGCAATAGGATTGGGGACAAGTTCTAATCAACTTACGTGCCCTCTCAGAAATTACATACAAAGATAAATAATCAGGCAGCAAAACAGACATTAACTTCGGCATACAGACTTTCTTCCACATTTATGTGTAAAATATGAACTTTTTGTAATGAAATAAAAATAAAGTTTTGTTGAAAATACATATTTTAATAAGAAAAAAAAAACAAGAAAACTATGCTCATACTGGTAAAATCAAATACAGGGAAAGTAAACAGTCCATGACGGGAAATGTCCGAAGGGAAAATGTTAGCCAGGGGAAGTGTGTGCGCGGCGATTCTCCTCTCGGACCTGGTATACCAGGACAAAATGGCAGTCGACCAACAGTTACATGTCTTTTCTAGTCTCACTCGATGTCTTTGGGGTGATAGTTTTAAATATGTCTTTGCAATAGCCATCATGTGCCCGAAGTGAACTTGGGATATCAGGGAAGGCAGATCGGTACTTATACGCTGTGTATTAATGGTGGGATGGTGATCGGATTGAAGATAAGTGCGGTTGATGATTCAAGACAAATTCCATACAATTTAAGCTACGGCCCTGGCATAATGGGAGACAAGGCTGTTCGACGCGCCGAAAGCAAGGCATATTGTGTTTCATTTTCGATAGATTTTTCGACTTTAAAGCTGTCAATTTTCATATCAATAGTGCTGAATATCACTACAGGGGTTTATCCATCTGTCCACTCAAATTTGAACATGAAAACAAATCCACATTCGCTCTCACCATGCCACTTAGTATGTAAAAATATGTCGAAAACAGAAATGAAATCGTCCAGTTTGACGCCTATTTACATGATACGAGACGATCGGGAGTCTTTTGGTGGATTTTTTTATATGCATATATTTGACGAAATATGCACGCATGATCATGTAGACATCGGGCACGATGAACTAAAACAGTCGACTTTTAGAACGGAAAATGTATGTCGGAAGAAGCACAAATAGGACCAGTCGCCATGAGAGCTGTCGAACATTTATGCTGGTCTTCTCTGAGGTCCGCGCGTCTGTCATTTATAGCCGGGTCGCTGCAGCGCAACCGTTACATTACGGGCTACCTACCAAGGTGAAGACATTTGGGTTACAGCACTTCGTTTCCTGAGTGGATTTGAGCGACAGAACGCGAGGGGACCATAGTATGGAGGAATTATCATTCTTCTAATAGAACCGCCGAGAAGAATCACCAGCCACGCATCGTTTTCCGCTTTGATTTGACAGAAGTCGCTAACCGACTGGACGTATGGGGAGGACGGAGATGGATAGATTTCTTCTGCGTAGTTGACGGATTTTACAATTATGATTAACACCAGATCTGAGAGTAGGCTCTCTATCGCCAAGATCGGGAGCGACTATTGTAGATCTATTTTCCGTAGATCTGGACTTTCAACGGCGGATGGAAGTTTGCAGGAAGGCTAACATACCGGTAGTGCCCGCCTACGAAGCTGGGTCATCATGACATGAAGGAACCAGACGCATGGCTATATATCGGTTATCCAATTTTGCGCCCCGACAAAAAATGCTGAAACAAAAATAAAATAAATATTAACTGCTCCACCCCTGGCCTATATACAATAAAATGTCACATATATCATGAACAAACATTTAGAGATGCATGTGTTTCACAGTATTTATATTGATATATGTTCATGAAACCGACAAGATTCGAATGACCATCCTAGAAAATTATATGCAAATAGATTTGCATATGCTATTAAACGTGTGATCATCCGCATGTGCGAGCACCTTTCATTGGTTTCAAATCCTGCAATTTGCACACGTTTCTATAGTCTAGGAAATATTATCAAATATCCATTTATCATAACCGTGTGTAACATATGCAAATAGTCATATATAACATCTATGTAGTGCACGTTGCAAATATAATGAAATACGAAAATGCAATTTCATGCGTGTTTTGTTCAATTTTACCAACTCGTCATCCATATAGGAAATGTTTCAGAAATATACAGATTTAATAATCCAAGTGAAATGTAGATAAAAACCATTGATTTCACCGTACATTACACGTATAAGGAAGACTCGTATGTACAAGCATATATCACAAGGTGGGTACATACATCATGTCCATATGCCAATGACCTGGCCACTGTATGGCGAAGCTATGGCAAATATTTTTATTTGCTTATATACGAACGGACTGGAATTTATTTTAAATCCGACTATATAAAATCCTTCATCACACGGGTTAAATATAACTAAACTAGATCATACTCAATATGCTCAGTATGGTATTCAAATGTTAAGTGAATCCAATCATTTAATTTTTCTCAACCTACTAGTCAAATGTCTGTGAATGCGACCGTTCACCAGGGTATGAAATGTAAGTAAAACTATATATTCAATACGGCGGATCATCCCCTATTTGCAACCAATCAAATCAATGTACACCCGAAACATTCCACATGGTTATGTCATATAGGTGAAATTAGGGACTCTCCAAGCTGCACTGTACAGTTAAATTATTATAAATATCTAACTACACCATATCGGAAATGTATTATAAATGAATGCAAATTTCGGACTCTCACATACCTGAACCATACATTTAACATACATGTTAAATGTACAATTTTCTGTAGTGCACCATTGCCCATGTTGTATGACAACGATTGTCCAGCACTATTGTCACTGTATGACAACTGCGGGTGGTTGGGTGGGCACGGGCTCCTGTTGCTTCAATGCGTTTTGCTGAGAAACAAATGGAACTTGATAATGTGATGTCTAGCACTGTAATATCACTTATCTTTATTGCACCGTGTAAACGTCCTGTCTGTGCCCTGTGTGCTGGCCTCAATGTTTTATGGGGTGGTTGGAGGGTGCCTGGTTCCATGCTGCTTCAAAGATTTCTTCTGAAGTAGCAGGAACGCAACTTGGCTGGGTGGTGCTTAGTTGGTTCGTCGCGATATGACTGAAACAATGTTAAAAGCGACGATAAATCCTATTCACTCACTCACAAACCTTGATTATCTAAAATTGCCCTCACGATTGTCCATGTTATATGAAAACTGATGGCTCAGCACTGTTGTCACTCTATGACAAATTAATTGATTATCCAACGCTGCCCTCACCATTGTGCATATTGTATGACAACCGACTCTCCAGCACTGCTTGTGGCTGTATGACTATTGAATAACCAGCACTGCCCACAATTTATCACAACTGGTTATTCACCACTGCCGACGCTGTGTGAAAACTGATTATCCACCGCTGCTCTCATCATTGTCCATGTTGTATGATAATCGGTTGTCCGGCACTATTGTCATTGCATGACAACTGGTTATTCAGCACTGCCCACACCTTTGTCCATGTTGTATGACAACCGATTGTCCGCCATTGTACTTGTTAACTTGCATTACTGATTATCCCCCATTTTTTTCTGCACCAATATTGAATGCCTTCTACCAATACTCCACCACCACAGCATCATCGGTCCCACAAAGCAAAACAAAATTGGTCACATTGAGTTAATATAAAGTCTTGTTCCAAGAAAAACAAGATCTGACATAAAAGTAAATCCGGGAGGATTGAAAGAGTATACAATTTAAGGGCATCACATGCAGTGCGTTGTAAGAAGACTGTTGTCACTCATGAATAAGATTGAATATATATGTAGTATAGACTGCCTTGATCATACAACGTGATGCATAAGATCTAACTTATAATTTGTATACAAATTTTGAAGAAAAAAGATCATCATAGTCAGTCATGTGATATGGAGTGCACAATTTTAAATAATTGTTAGCAAGCCTATATGTGTACAAGCCTCTCGTCATAACCCCGATTACAGGAGCGCTAAATGATGTCACGTGTACAATGAAATTCATGTGTTATGAAGCATGTTCAATAATTCTGCTAAGTCTCATGCACATCAAGTCAAACACTCTAAATGTATATTGATTATACAACTTGAGTCTGATGGACGGACAGAGGGACAGACACACAGGAACTAAATGCTATAAACGTACATGTCATACGGTGGCAGAGGTGATTTATGAACTTCACTAATTGTTGGTCCACAAAGACTCGGTTACAACAAAAATATAATATCCCTCTGTAATTGTAATCCGTCCATTAACTTCCCTATTACTTATAACACAGTTTGCCTCTCGTCTTGACAAGCTTACCAGCACAGACAGTTGAGAGCTGAGAAGGCAGCTCAGCGACGGGGTCGGTGTGTGGTACATGGGGAGAAATAGAACATGAGACTGGAGGTTTCTTCTAACACTGTAATTTGTCACCAAGTATGTCGAATATCAAACATCTTCCGGAAATCATAATGACAGATGACATTCCGAAAAATGAAATAAACAGAATACTCAGAACATGGAAATTCCACTTCAAATTATTACATTATTGTTCATTTTCCATCTCAAATAATGATCAGTACATATATCAAATTATATATAGAATGCTAATAGAATTCACGCCCTTAGAAATTTCAAAAGATCAATGGGAACGGGACTCCGAAGGAAGGGAAATAGCTATTTTTACTAATATGTAGAACAAGCACAGCGGATACAATAATCTGTCCGATTACAAAGAATTTTTGACTATGATTAGGAATGTTTATGAAATGTATTAGACGCATATCGAACAATGCCGCAAGGTGCCAGAAAAAAGGGGGGATGGGTGGAGGGGGGGGGGCCTTTAATGCATGTTCCTTGCTACCCACAAGATCTCTAATATGAATATGAAAGAAAATTACAAACTTATAATCCTGGAGATAGTGGAAATGAAATGAAGAGAAAGTATGTGCTATAATGCAAATGCGACTGACAATAGACACACAAAAATGTGAAACCATCAACAGCAAGATTAATTGTTGACTCAGTTAATCAGATTTCATTTGTCTCATTAAAGTTACGAATGCAAAAGGCATTTTGGAAATTCTTTGTGTGTGGAACAAACATCTGAGTTTTAACAGGTGATATGATTATTATTAATTTCATGTGGTTTTAGACTGATATAAAGTGAATTTATGCATAAATGATTGAAGCATTGAAGATTTGAACTGAGGTCTAGATTTTGAAAAAAAGCATGTAATTGTATCTATGTGAATTTCCTTTCTTCCATTTGCATTTTATTGTAAGTTAATTTGCTCATAATTACCACCTGTGTTAAGTGGACCTCGTCATATTTGGCATTGACTATTTGGCCCTAGTACTGACAAATCAGTCATTTTTTGCCTATATTTGCCCCAAAAGGTCTCAATTTTGTCGCGGAAATGGCATAAAAGTACAAGAGATGCTACCCAGCATTATCAGTATGATGTTTATTTCAACCACATTTGGCAATTAAAAAAATGATTAAAATGAATGAAAAACTTTATTTTATTTTATTAATAATTTAATAACATAAACTTGAAACAACCCTAATATTTGTACGTTGTTCATGAGTCCGCCTGGAAACAAGTGGGCTGATAAAGTCTAAACTGTAGCCGCAGTGACGATTTAAAGTTCTCTGGTCAAATGTGAAAATGTCAGGTGTCAGGCATCAGCCCACTATTAATTTTGTTACTTATTATGTATTAGCATAAAAAATCACAAAAAATTCAGAAAACTACCGATGCATAAATCCACTTGGCATGACAATATTCACCTTGTGGGACCACTGTCTTGATTCCCTACCGGTGCGAAATGTTTGGTAACACTTCCGCTTTGAGATCGAGGTCTCATTAGGCAGCTGTTTTGCCCGTTCATCTACTATGTTTGGCTTATCTGAAAGAAAGTATGGTATTTCTAATAACTCCATCGGTTAACAATATACTTACGAGCGTTTCCTTGAACGAATGCGCGGACCTATTGCATTATTTCGACCAAAATGGTCCAACTTTTTGCTATAAATTAGGCTTTCTTGATTTCCAATCAACAATTTGATATCCTTTTGCTTCTTGTCTGGGTAATTCACTGGTATATGGTAACCTCGATAGTTCTTCTTTCATTTGACACCGAGATAACGTATCTCCATTCGATATTTAACGAGATCGACGCTGTTTAAAATGCTTCATCGAAACCGAAGGTGTACGGTTTGGTCAAGCTCCAGTGTACGGTTTGGTTCACAATGCCCCTTTTCGCCAGTGTCCGGTTTGGTTATACCAGAAGTTCATAAAATACAGATTTTATAAACTTCTGGTAATATATTATATGATACTGTCACGTTTTCTGACAACATTATAGTGCTGTATCAGGCGTAATACCGGCACAACACTTTACAATTGTTAAATTCAGCATTATCAATTGTATTGCTCCTGATACAGCATAATGTTAATTATAACACTTTCTTTCACTCTCTGAGAGCGCTACAAATATAACATTTATAATGTTAAAAAAACACTTTCCCTTTGAGAGTGTATAATGAATTCAAATTAATGATTGAAGAGAATCGATTCGATTGCCATCAATTGCATTATGTGGCACATTATCCACAAGTAGTCCTACACTATAAGTGATATAATAAGTGATGTTGTACTGACGGAAATATTCTCCTAAATGTGAAAACTTATACAGGTACTAAACTGTAAAGTGTTTAAAACTTCCAATGAAGGCCTTTTATATCACCAGCAGGAGTTTCTGTCAATGTCCGTTTTTGTGCTGTTTTCAGAAGACTTCGTTATTCGACTCGCACCATTAAGAGTTTGAAGCCCAACTATGACAAATGAAGGATTTCATCTTCGTCTCATTGAAGTATCAACATTAATTAATGCAGTTCTAGTGGGCCAAGTATCGGAACATTAGCCACCGTATGCGACTTTTTAGATGTAGCATCGTGTTATGGTCAAAGACCCACTGAAGATGTCATGATATGACGCGTTCATTTAATATGTTAGGATTTGGACAGTCACAATATCGCTCAATGGAAGCATGAACCACGTGTATTCTCGCGTAATTGAATCATACGCAAGTGCACGCTTACATAAATCTTACAGATATTCAGTGGACGACAATTGATTCCAAGTACGCGACAGCATCGGTATTATGTTCCGGTAACTGAAGAAATATGGTCCCACGAAGAAGACAGTGCTCGACAAAGGTGGCGAACACATTGCATTTATCTCATTTACACACCTGCTTGGAAAGAATTTTCGAAGACTGCTGATTCTTTCCAGCTATCCGATGATATACGCTTACACAGCAGAATACTTGCGCAAATAAAATTAAAATACTTAATTTTAATTATCTCACTGTGTGAGAAATTGATGTAAACGCAGTATTTATTGCAAAGCTTTTCCAACTGAAAGATAACACACTCTCTCTCGTAGTGTAACATTCAGAAATATAACTGGATCGGATTATCCTTGAATGAATGAGTAGTGAGTCAGTATAATGGGTAAATCCCACTATAGTTCAACGTAATCCCTGGACAATGCTGTCTGGCCCCAACGGCACCTGTCTGGCGGCTGGAGCTGTGGTTCGTCAATCCGACCGCTTCCCCACGTCTTTAATCCAGAATATATATTTAATCGATGATAACTGGTATATTTTCGACCTGAACTTGCCAAGATGACCGCTTCTTTTAATAGTGGGAATATTTTATCCATATTATTATATTTACACCGGTTATCAATAGTTGAAAAACCCGTTTCATGTTCAACATATAGAGGAAAGATCATGAGAACAACCCGCGTGCAAGGTGGCCCACGTGCAGTGTCATCAACACCGGGGCAAGACAGCGTTGTCCTATAGAATGAATGTGGAAAGATCCCATTTAATGTCGCTTTGATACAATTTTCAGTCCTATCAGGACGTTGCCTACACGTGACAGACATGACAGAGCGGATCTAAGGCCGCCTTTGTTATAATGCTGTCTTACTGGACAGCTGACGCATCATGCCGCAGGCAGACGTGGTACTTCATCCCGACACACTGTCCGGACATCTGGTCAACAAGTCCTTGATATATCCTCTTAAGCCCGGCGCATACGAGAGCTATCAGCTGAGCTAACGGCCTAAATTACCTGTCAGCTCATCGTGTGCGGGCAGTTTTTGGTGAGTTTTTGACCTCGCGAGGCCGGGAGAAAAATATCAAACTTGTTTGATAATTTCGTCTCGCGGGGCCAAATCCTCAGCGTGTGCGGCGAACGTAAGCCAACAGCTCAGCAGTTTTATTTGACCAGCCAATAGGAACGTATCTCGAATTCACGTGATTTTTACGGCTGTTCAAAAATGATCTCGAAGAAGGTGTTCTGCGGGAACTGGTGATCCTTTTGCTCACCGTGTGCGCTGAAACCACACGATAGCTAGCCCCTGAGCTGACAGGCAATTGAGGCCGTTAGCTCAGCTGATAGTTCTCGCGTGCGCCGGGCTGTACATGTTATGTTGATCACCAACAAGTTCCATGCACATGCTCATACACATTTATCGCGACTTGTTTCTCAAAACTATTCTTCTCTCAAAAAATATTTTCGTATATAGGCCTACCCGTAAAGTAATGACTAGATAATCCAGAAACTCACAACCGAAGAAAACACCCACCAGCTCCTGTGCTGTAACGTTCAGAAATGAAATAAATTATAATAATGAACAAGAAGTTATCCATCTCATGATCTCTCATGACACACGAAAGTCATCCTGTGAATACCGGTTCGGACTGACCAGCAATCCAGACAACAGGCAAGATTCGCCATATAAATTATGGATTATGCACAATGTATTCAAATGTGAACAAATATGAACACTGTGTTACCGTTTACACTCCTGGTGTTCGAAACTTGAACGCGGAAAGTATGCACACGTCATCTTTGGATACCGGTACGTAACGTAACGTTTTCACACCGGACGCGGTCAGCGACGTGGGCGAATTCGCTTGGCGAATTTCGTCGCGCCTCCAAAGCGCGGTTATCACACCAGATTTGGGCGGCAAACACAACTGCATTATTACGAGGGTCATACAAAATGTAGACGGTGTCGAGAAAGAATTTCTGCTTCTTCTCGTCAACAGACGAAAAAAAGACACTGTGATTGGTCAGTATCGAAATCGTCGTGGTGGTTGAGGCGAGCGGCGCGATTGAAAATGAGAATTGGCTTCGGCATTCGATTCGCCCGCCTTCACCGCTTTGCCGCGTCTCGCACAGAGTGCAAGCCACACTCACCAACGATTGCTCCATTTCGTAGGCGATTCAGTCTCCGTCTCTGAAATGGCCCTAAGTGTTCAGATTTGCGTATGTGGCTTCCGCTTTTCTGACAGTGAATTGCGGTATGGATCTATTCTGGTGTTGACGTAAATGTGCCCACTCTCATTGAACCGCATCCCGCACAGATAAACGGTTGGTTGGCCGTGTGTGTGTGTGGGTTTTTTTTCTTCTTTTTGACGTGCCTTATGGTCCCACCTTTTGAGGCAAAAGTTTTCCCATGTACATCACACATACAAGTATTTTTGGATGATTTTTCTGGCTACGTTGTCTCCAATTCTGCAACAGATTCGTCCAGAGCCTCAACAATTCCCGTGTGGGCTGTGGTATCCTCCATCTATATCACCAGTGCTCTCGGTAAGCCTCTATACACAGCTATAGGTACTGCAGAACTCGTTATTTACATCTTCACAAGTCCAGGTAAATCCTAAATCCTCGCAGAGGGTTTACCTGGACATTTTTGGTGATTCGATTGAGTTCTTGAGTCGATGACTCTATCATACAATCTCATACATTTCATCCCTCGCGCTTGTTTTGAATTAGCATGATTTCCGCTTGACATCAAAGCAGTTTGGGCCGCGATGAAATTGAAACCTGTCACATCTCATACCTCGCAGCGGATTGGCCTTATCAACTAGCTTAGCGCGTTCACTGATTGGGTTTATTCAGGAAAAAACCACTTGCTCTATTTATATCCAGAACTCGTATGGGTTACTAACCAAGCCAGTGTATCGATCCCAACAGATCGATCGATACGATACACTGGCTCGCGAGGATGGTTATTTAGGGCCTTCACCAGAGGTCACCTAATTCTAATCAGAGATGCATGAGCATATTCTGATTGTACTGGACAAGCCGTTAAACGGAGCAAGCCATTCAGTGATCAAAACTTTCATCCAGAATTATTGAGAGAGAGAATGTTCAATGTAATTTTGTACCCACGAAATCGCACAAATCTTGTCACAAATGTTAAAATGTGATAGTATGCACAGTTTTCCCACATAAATATATGACCAAACCGGAATCTAAATATGTTACCAAACCGTACACGTGAAATACACGCGGCTTGACCAAACCGTACACATCCTATTTCGAAGAAGCATTTTCAACAGGGTCGATCACGATAAATATCGAATGAAGATGAGTTATCTCGGTGTCAAATGAAAGAAGGACTTACAAGGTTGCGAGGTACCAGTGAATTGCCCGGACAAGAAGCGAAAGGACATCAAAATTCGGCTTGGAAAACAAGGAAGTGTAATTTTTAGCAAAAACGTGGACCATTTTGGTCGAAATAATGCAACATGTCCGCGTATTCGTTCACGGAAACGTTCGTAAGTATATTGTTAACGGATGAAGTTGTCAGAAATACAAAATTTACTTTCAGGTAAGCCAAACATTGAACAGCTGTCTGATGCGACCTCAATCTCAAACCGGAAGTGTTACCAAACATTTCGCACCGGTAGGGAATCAAGACAGTGGGGACACTAACTGTGAAAGTCTTGACAGATGTTGATCATGGAAATTTCAAATTCCCGCCACTGACAGCTGATTGGTGATACAGAATGTCATTCAATTTGTAAACAGGGCGCCTTCTCACCCTTCACTGATCATGTCTCCATCCACCATGCTTTTCCCAAAGTGGCCCAAATCAACACCAGGAAGTACAGTTTGAAGCCTCATCTGCAAGTTGAAATATCAGAAATATGTTGAAATATGCTGAAAATCGCAGCTCATAAAATCCATAAAGATCTGCACTCAAATTTCTAAACAATGTAGGTCGTGGGCACTGACCCGGAAGTGATTAGGGTACTGACCCGGAAGTGATTAAATGTAGTCTGATGCCTCTTGAAATGAGCGCGCTTCGACATTCTAAGGGGAGACAACCTATAGTGCCGATACGTCGTCCCGATTTGTCGCGCAAGAATTATTGGTTGGCTGATTCGATATTTCTAAAATAAATAGTTCATATCCAATGCGTGACCCGGCCAATGAGTGACCCGGCCTAGGCAAGTGCAAAAGGTCAGCCAACTCTAACTAAGTCCAGGGCTATATTCTCATCTTCAATTCACCAGAAAACTTCTTCCTCACAACGGAAGATAAATATTGATAGGCTTACACGAATATTCACATTTTCACTAAGACATAAAAGGAGAAAATTATTAACCGACTTTCCCTTACAGATACCTATCTAAAATGCCGTATTTATGGTATCGGAAACTGTATTTACCATGGCACGATATAGCCAGTTTCTTCAATGCATTTTAAAATTAAAATACGATGAACGCAATAATCTATGCAGATCCACGCGTTATAGTTTTCTCAAATAGGAATATAATATATCCCATAGAACTTGAATCATATACGATTTCGTTGATGCAGGATTTTTTGGTAAGGTCATAATCACAATTTCCAGGACTGACGCTGGTTTACGATCCATTTACGAAGTTTCAGGCAGACTTAGAAGAAACATTTGGATTTTGTAGGACAAAGGTATAGAGAGTCAGACGAAAGTTCGCCGTTAGTACTCGGGCACTGTCTCCGTTCATGAAATATCTAGTAGGTTCGGCCACCTTATGAAGTCTGGCCGTAGAAACCGGCGGGTGTAGCCACATGCCACAGAGGCATTTCGCAATTCAAGGCGACCAACAAAGACTTTAATGATAAAATGGCAATGTTGCTGTTCATGGTCTATATACAGTTGAGCCTATCCAACAATTTAGACAACTAAAAAATCGCATTATGGTCTGATGAAACTAGTTCCTGTCAGGTAAGATGATATGGAAAAAAATAGGTCTGAGATGGTGGTTATTAATAGATATTCGCAATGGTGGACGTTAAAATGAACTTCACAATGGTGAATTTTAAGGACATGTTGCAACTATCTTGTAGCTAAACTCGGGTAAATTGATTTTAGCCACTGGAATAACGGTAATATATAGCATTTTCACATTATTTACAGATGGCGACCATCTTGTCATTCATAATGTCTATGGTGCCACCATCCATATCAATTATGGAATTTCGATGCAGCCACTGGATTAATCAAGTCTTTTCTTAAGGAAATACATTTCAGGAAGTGGTCATTCTTCATCAATATACCATTAGCCTCGAGGTCAAACAATAATGGCCGCTATTACTTCTGGGAAAAGCGTCTATGGAGCCTGAATCATGGAATATGGAAGTTGCCATAGGATTAAGTTCATCACGTCTTTCGGTGCGAAAATTTTGAACTTCGACCTGCGATCATCTTGAAATCCGGATGACCCGGCCGTCCAGAGAAGCTCATGGTGCTTCCAGCTGGAATAATGTCCATAGCTCGCATAGGAATGATATATTGGGGAAAGTGTTTCAGATGGCCACCCTAGAGTTTTGGTTAATTTAGCCTAGGGGGCAAAATTCTCACAAAACTCCAACGCTGGTACATAATCCTGTAGACTACTCACGTTTATAACATTTTATTGGCGTTTTATGAATGTCTTTCTTTAATAAAGTTTTCTTTTAACGGTTTATTCAATAATTTAATAGTGGTTTACAATGTTTGCGAGAAGCGATATTAAATATTGCACACCCTCTAGAACATGTCTTTATCAAGCTAAAGGTATGCCTCATAGCTATGGTAATGTATGTATTTGTTGAAAGCGCATTTCTTAAGGATTCGAAATATGGAAACCTGTAGATCGTGAAGATATTCGGATTTAAAAAAAAAATAATATAAATTTTTAAATTAAAAAGTATTCAACTTATCTTAACTTCAACTTCAGGAAAATGACGATGTATTTTTTTAAAAATTAGCTTCCTAAAATTCAAATATCTTCAAAAGCTACAAATTTACAGTGAACAGATTTTTATATTTGGAATCCTTAATAAATGCGCTTTCAACAAATATATACATTACCATAGCTATAGGGAATACTTTTATCTGTATAAAGACAAATTCTAGAGGGTGTGTAAAAGTGCCTGTAGGAGGGATCATTATCCTTAAACATTTATAACATATCAAGGCTAACATCTTGAGCGTTTTACGTTGAAACGTTATCTCCCCAGGATAATAGCTAAACAGTTCAGTAATGGATCTGGATCTATAAAGTTTTTGTAATATCTGAAAACTGAGGTGGAAAACGTCAAACAAATTTTTTTCATACCATTATTGACTAATGTTTTATCGATATGTTTTGAACAGATTGGATCGTAGCAAATGTTACAGAAATGAAGTTTTTTTCTTAATACATAAATGGTGCAAATTATATAGTGATAATGGAATAATTTTTTCAAGGAAAAAATCTATTTCATTCAGATCGCCGGATAAACAAATACTCAGTAGGAAGACTTTCGGTTTGTTACAATCCACTGAATTTTTTTATCCTCGACATACAATGACATCTTATGCAATATTTTACATCAGAACATAACATTAGAGCTTGTTCGAGGAGAGCTGAGGGGCAAAGCCAATGTAAATGCACTGATTTGTTGTTGTTTGTCCATTCAATTCAGTCAATGTATGGACATAGATTTGTTTGTTTTTTACGAAACCGTTCCTACGATTTTCCCCATGGGAATATATAGACTAGCCTTGAAAGTTTTAAAATGTGTCATTGTACACAGGCGTAACTATTTATACACTCTAATATCTCTGCTGTGGGCACTGTGACCGTGTGAAGTGAGCCTGGATTTGTCCGGAAACTAGGCCGGAAAAAGCACGAGAATTCTGCTGTTCAAGATATGAAAAAATAATTTTGACAGACAGGCGACGCATTCAAGCATCTACCGTCTCGTCAAGCTATCCTACGGAAGCCGAGAAGTGACGTTCGGTCCGCCGTATTTACATAATTTTGAACAGTCTTCCACCTCTACACATTACACGTTCTGGTAGTTGCTCTGCGTAGCGATCTTTCTGATTTATATTAATGGCTCTTTTATCCCTAGGCCGAATTTGGCCGAAGGGGTATTTCCCTCGTCAGTGTTGTCCGCCTTTCTGTCTATCTGTCAACACGGTTTCTTTGCGTTATTATAGTCTTTCCAAATTCATACCCCATATAAAACTGGTCATGGAACAGAAGACTATTGAAAAAATACCGATTTTTACCCATTTTATTTTGTTCAGTTTATGCGTTTAATGTGTTACCTCGACGCTGCTTATACATCTATGCTTCTTCTATGAACGTACCGCCTCACTGAATATTTGCTCAGACTTGCAGCCAGATATTTGTGACATCATCTCAAGAACGAACAGTTGCCTGCTATGGCGATCGCTGCCAACGTCCGGGGACTTCTGTGGAACTTCTGCCCACCTGCAAATCGAAATTCAGCGCATATTATTATCGTTTAAGTCGTATATACATATATTCCATGATCTATGCCCTTCGGCCTTGACTTTGCTCCTTGAACTTTGACCCCAGCCATGCCGGAAGTCACCTGACCAAAGGGGCTCGGAAGTAGGTCAGACTATGAATCGGTTATGTATGGAATTCGGTCTCTGTGATTTTGAGTATATTTGGGGTTTGAAGGTGGTGTTATTCCAGATTTTGTGTGAAATATATTTAATGAACGTTCTTGGCAACCGTACATATGAACATTTTTAATTAATTCGTCAGATGTCCGCTGTTTGAGGCATTTTTTGTTTTGGTCAGTTCAGCCAGATAAGATGGTAGGCAACGCCATTTTGCTCGCTCAGTCATCCTGACTGGGAGGAGTGACGGCTGTCTTCTACCTGTGTTTTGTGTTATTCTCTATAAATGTTTCTGCATTGTCGGTTTATTCGCCCAAATACATTCAATTCAGTGTTGCCGGAGTAGAGATATTGGTGCGGTATTCACGTAACCCTGTACTGAGGTGCCCTCCTCCGAGCAGGAAATTAAAGTTCTATTCCATCAGTCCAAGGGTTTGGAAAGTGATCAAACTTCAGGAATAGCTCAATATTATGGCAAACAAAAGGTCTATTTAGGTCAAAAGGTCAAAGTTTGAGGCCACGGGGATTAACCAAATCATTGAAATCTCATTTTAGTGAATGAATGTATAAGCGAATGGAAGCGAGATGTCCGGTACCAAGATTGATGTCTATAGGTCAATGGTCACGGTCACGGGCCACCAGCAATTCCTTTTAATGACGTAAACCATACTGACAATTAGGTACGTGCTCCTTTTATTCTCACGGATGAGCACAAGTGAGTGTCTGTTAAAGCTGAAGGAGAGGGTTATTGGTGGAATGCAATGTGTGTCGTTTGCAGTGGTGACAGTTCACCTGCAGCGCGTATTCTTGATGTCTCTCAAGACGCTCAGCTCGCACGACATTCGTATCCGGGTGTCTTGCAAGCTTCGAGAGATCTAGATATACCCACACTTGTTCTCTATTGCCGCTATTGCCACGGTGTCATCGTTTGAAGTGAAGCTCTGTTGCTCAAATATTAGACTGGATCAAAAAAGTGATAAATAAGGACAATGTCATGGTGGCATCATACATACGAGAAGCCATTTGATAGACAACAGAAGACATATGATCCGATTTAATCTATACGAAAGTCAAGTATATATAGATCGTGTGCATATCAACACACAATATACACTCATTGACCATGAAAGGGCAGTAGTCAGGTAATAAAGTTAACAGGGTGGATATTGTCCGCAGTTACATGTTCTATATGTGGCAAATAGAAGCTTTTGATCCGTCATTCTTTATTCAGCCGTGGTCCAGCATTAGCACCAAATTAAACAAAACAAACAATCATAGTGTACATAAACATATGCTAGCTTCATGCAAGATAGAAACGGTCAACAGGTTTCAATGACGCCGGCAAGACCTCTTGATGTTCCAATTATATCAAATCCGTTGTAATCTCGTTTTCTAGAGAATCATGTATCTCAGTCACGCTTTGATTGTGACTGTTCATGTGAACTCCATCAGGATCTTGGGTTCATACTCCATGTAAGAATCACGAGACAATGCATACAATAGCAAAGTCTGGGGACAACAATATGTCTAGACTTGAGCCTTGTTGGCTGCACAGTAGTATCTACCGGATCTTGACGTACATGAGTACATACGCTCCGTAGCGTATGAGAAATTTGAGAAACTTTTGAGTAGAGACGCTTGGTGAAATAGCCCTGTTTTATAAGTTCTGCAATACTGTTTTCGTAGTATATTCGTCACATTTAACACAGGATCTAGCAAACGCTACTAGGCGCGATTTGTATACGCCACATCCCGCTAGAATATTACTGCCCAGAAATGGATAGTTTACCATGTCAAATTTGTAAACATTCTCCGTCGCTCCGGAAACACACGCTTCGCTCTCCTTCAGCCCAGCTCCGCTGACTATCAAACACTTCTCCATATGTACATCCAGATGTACATTAGAAGCAACATCGTATGCACCGAATATGACTTTGTTCTGTATTGGATTAGTCTTGTTATAAAGGGGATCATTGATGAATTCAACATGGCGGCCAAAAAGAGGCAATTCTTTTCAGAAAATATGACAAATTTATCCACTGAGTTTTAAAAAACGCTCAACAGTTTCATTGAATTTTCAGTTTTCAGAGAATTGGATCGACGGTTAGTGCATACGCTAAAGCATTTATCGATGCACCGTATGCCGATAAACAGCCTTAAACACATAATAACTGTATATATACCATATAAAATCCTCGAACTATTTCAAATCCCAAAATAATTAGCAGATATCGGAATGTTTGTGTCGGTCTAGATGAACGGTTGTTGTATCTACTGGGGTGGTATGAAAAACGCAACTCGCGATTTCGAATCCATGTCGTTGGAGAAACGAAATTGCTAGTTGATCATGGTCAGTCAACATAGCAGATTGGAGAGAATGTTGCCTCGAAAATAAATAAGAACAGCTGGGCGATAGTATTATATACGCAGTATATCATTCTCCCATGCACAGGCATGGTCCTCATTCCGCAGGTAACCCGATTGTAACTTCATACACCACTGAAGTAGTGGACCAACAAGAGGGAGAAGAGCACGCTTCCATCATAATCCCATCCTTCAATGCCTTCTATCTTTCTTGTAGGTTCAACCATTCCTGGAAAAGCCACACGGAAGACAATCAACCCGGACATGCCCTTCTTCACATCATGCCGCTGGGTGACGTCATACGTGTGTTTCATGGGGATGGTTCTTGTGTTCGCCACAAGAGCGAACATAGTTATGGCTCTAGTCTGCATATTTCCACAAGTAACAGAAACAGAAATAGAGGACAATGCCGAGAAACACAACACTTCTGCTGGCATCGCAGGCACTGGTATATCAACGGCAAACACAACAACGGTCAGTATAAGCTTTGTAGATAACAATATACAATAGTGTTCCTGGAAGGAGTGTACGTTTTAGGCAATGCCAATATGAGTTTCTCACAACGAAACTCTCGTATTGTATATAATTTTAGTCTCACTAAGTACTTGTACCACACGAGATGACCATGCATTTATGGAAACGCCTTCTCCTCCTTCACGGGACTGTCGTTACGTTCTCAACAAATGTGCCGATTTTTCTCACATTTCATCTAGCTATGTGGTCACGAAAATGACACGCACCAAACTTTAGGTCAGCAGGTCAAAGGTCAAGGTCTCTATTGCCTAAAAATACGAAATTATAGTTTTATGGCCAGTGGATATACATGTGTAGAAAACTATTGAGGGCAAAGGTCGAATGTCAAGATTATTTTGGCCACACAATCTGAAAAGCATCGAAATTAATTATTTTGGGTTGATACATCAGTGAGCGACGAATTGTCGGGTTCTAAAATTGAGTCAACAGATAAACGTCTGTGTGACCCGAAAACAGGAAATTACTGTAAACCTTGTCTGTGCCATTACTCCATTACAATGATATGGAACGCGAGTAAACTCCAGGAATATCTCAATATTATGGTAAATAACTCTGCCATATGCAAACCTATTGTACGAACTAGATGGTCACTAGCTTGGCTGCTTTGATACCCACTTTTCGTTATGGCATGTGACCATCAGAAGTGACGTATGACTTGAGCTAGCCAATCTAGAAGCGATTGGGAATTAAACCTAGGTACGCTGAATATCTATCTATCTATCTCAAATTGAAGAATCCGTCAAATCCAATTCCAAAAGATTCTGGTAATTTGCACAATCCAAATGTAGATGCTCTAGCGTCTCTAGTACTGTGTATTTCAATGAGAAAGTGGCGGATATTCCAATGGATATTGCAAACATATTTCATGATTATTTCCAGTCTGTTTATGTGACGCCCGATAACACTGATAAGTCTTGTGTTCAGGATATAACAAACGATTTTGTCGTCATTTAGTATAAGTGTTGACTTCGTCAATGTTCAAATGACCAAAATGAAATCCGCAGCATTTGCTAAATCGAGTCATTCAAGCACACATTTGGACACGAAGGACCCCTTGAACCAAAACGTCATTTAACCCGGTGATGTGCAGTGCCATTATATCTCCACTGCTGGAAAATCTGCTTGGTCCAAGGGGTCCTTCGTGTTTCAATGTGTGTGTGAATGACTCGATTTAGACCATTTTTTCTCACCAAATAGCACATGTTGCGAGAGTTTCAGGTCGAAAAATCATAACACAATCGGGACGGAATTTCCATATATTTTTTACATATACCTTTCTTGCCGTTACACTAAACACAAGTATTTTTAAGACGTTTTATTTTTTCGACTTCAACCGCGCCACGTATAGACCAAAATGCCGCCTTATCGTGCCATCTCCGTTTCAAAAGTTGGAACTCAATTTCAAATCGCCTTTATTTGTGTAAATGTATATTTTTGTCAAAAGCATCAGCGTGTTGATAGGACGCTTCACTTCAAACGATGACACCTTGTAGACACTTTGGTTTTAGCTTATAAATTTCCCAAAGTGGGTCTACAGCAATATTAGCGCTTATAAAGATCGTTGTCAACTTCAGCACAGAAGAGACGCATATCATAAACTCATGGTAGATCATTGTAAAGTGAATAGTGATTTTGACTGAAATTCTTTCCTCAGTCAAGCAGGAGGACTTTGAAGCTTGATTACTTTAGTTCCATAACTAAAGCGACAGAAACAGCTGGTGCACAGTCAGATATGTCCGAAATAAACCAGTCTTTGAACGCGAAGCCGATATTCCTAATCAAATTAAAAAAAATCGCAAAAAGACAACAAGCTTTAACTTGCACGTTCTATCAATCTAGATACTCCTACGGTTACGCTGAGCTATGAGTTTTACAGAACTTGTTGGTGCTTGAGCGACATTTTTCCTTCAAAGTGTATGCTACTCTCCAATGTCTAAAAATTGATCGCTCTACGAGCAGATGGAGATCGTTTCATTCCGTTTGAACTTGTAGAGATCTGCTTGGATGAACACCGTGAAATATATCGATGAACGTGGGACTGTGGAAAGCATTATAGCTTCTGGCCTTAATTGAACATATTTCTGGAACATTGACCCTAGCAATAACTAGAGGATTTAACAATGTACCGAGCAGTATTACGGAGCGTGAAGAATTCCCAGATAGATAATTTTAGTTCTTCAGTAAGTCTTGTAACTAGCAACATACATTCAAAGGTTGTTTTTAATAATAGCATAAAATATTGTCACCCTCCTGGAGGATATCGCAGCAAAGTATAAATTCATGGTATTTTAATTAAATTTGGTGCCCAGTAGGTTCTGGTTGAATCTGCAACCGATATCGAAGACCTCCCTTAAGAATCTGACTTAACATACCTCTCAAAGTTATCGTAACCAACACCTGCTCTTAGTAATATGTACATAACAATGCTATATTCTTGGGAGAGTTGGCTCTCGATGTTCCCTTTCATTGAAAAACGTGATTTCTGACAAGGTCATCTTCACAAACATGGTCTTTAATTTTTAAACAAACTGCTATTATGTGAGTATCAAAGTCGACTTGTAGTATGTCATCCTTTAGACAACCATGGTGCAATATATTTAATCACAATTTCTGATCACTTCTCACTAATTCAATAATAATCAGTGAATGTCCGTGAAGTCGGTCTTTATTTTTCAGTTATCGCCCTGGAACGCTAAAACACAAGGACTGGCCTTGGCAGCGTATAACTACGGATATCTATTATCTCCAATCCTGGGAGGCTACATCGCCACAAAAAGTGCAAAATACATTCTGGTTCTGAGCATGATTATATCGGCCGTAGCAACGGTAGCTACCCCCTGGGTACTGACCTCCAACGTTTGCATCACCATTGTTCTCAGGGTACTGGTTGGAATATGCGGAGTAAGTCAACATATTGCAATCTCATGAAATCTCGTGTATTGCGACGTGATTTTAATGTCTCATGATCGCTTCCAAAGTTAAAAAAATATAAAAATTATTTTATTTATTTGTTTATTATTATTTTTTTGCAGGATCATAATTAACTATATAGGTTGGTGAAAAGGTGATAGGTGTAATAAAGGTGTTTTAACACAACAAGGTCTGGGCGATTTGAAGCAAGCCCAGGCCTGGAGGAGGGGCAAATACGAAATCTTCAATTTTATGTACCCAACATGGCCGCCATTTTTAATTTACTCAAGATGCTTTGTACGGAGGGGTATGCAAATAAGCCGTAAAATAAATCCAATATGATACGCTATAAATCCACGGAGCGGCCGTTGCAGGGGTGGTGTAGAAAGACTGGCGTGTGGGGGGGGCGTAGTCTGATAGGGCTGATATGCCGATACATTAGATTCCTGATAATTCACAAATTGGGGACGAAATATTCACTCTAATTCCTTCATAATTCTGGTGTAAAGCCCTCTGCTCGGAGGGTCGAGCAATTAGGCTCAAAATGACCCCAATATGAAAAGTTACAAATTCACGGAGTATCAGCTCTCAATTTTTTTGTCGTTCAAAAAAACAACAGGGGGCGGAAAGTGACCCCCCTGGCAAACTAGAGTTGAATAAGATTAACCAATCAATGGGAAAATACACCACGGCTGCACATGAGGGTCGAAGGTTTGAATTAACAATCTTACGAAAATTAAAGAATCCAAAATCCGTATGAGACCCTGGAGTGTCTGACATCCCATATCAAATGCACAGTAATTAAAATGTCATGAGATAAACTGAATGTGATTGTTTGTTCGACATGAAGTACTATGACGCTGAGAAAGTATTCGGTTGCATGTTTGAATTGACAGAATAGCATTTCTTTAAAATGTTCTCATTGAGGAGATCTTGTGTTATTAGGGTGTTTATGAACCGTCCATGCAGCATTTGGTCTCCTGTTGGGCACCAAAACAAGAAAGGGGTAAAATAACTGCCTTCACGCAATCAGGTAAGCATTCGCTCGTGTGATATCGTCCCGTTGATAATGGGTCCACCGATTATATATACTGTTTAACTGAAGAAGAATTCATATTCTTAAATAATCGATCTGTGAATTATTTAGAAGTATCACTGCGTGAAATAGTCAAGTTTTTAATTCCGGAAACCCGCCGAAAACCTGTTGGAAACTGTATCGCTACAGTTTCCAATAGGTTTCTGGCCGGTTTCCGGAATTGGAATCTTGACTGGCGGGTTTCCGGAATTGGAAATTTGATTATTGCACGCAGTGTACCTAATCTAATAATATGCATCACCGGAAATTCCAACCTCAAGTTGCAAAAGCTTTAGCGCAGACAAGCCTTTTATTTAACGTTCATAGTTTTGAGTTGAAGTGAAAAACACTGATCGTCATCGAGATCACTCTTGAGCTCAGAATAATTTTCTTGTGCTCAACATCATGGTATTGACATCTAATACACTATTCGACCAGAAAAACTGGAGTGGTGTGCAATATCTGCTTATCGATGAACACAGACACATACTATGTTCCCACCACTATTGCATAACTATGCCCACAGTAATACGATGATCCTGGAAGAACGACCCTATTACAATTCCACAGTTCCAACGTCATACATATATTATGATGCATGAGGCATGGCTGACGCATGAAGTTAAGTTGTCCCGCCGTTTAAAAAATAATTTCATTAAACCTGTATACCCTATTCTTGTAATGATCAAAAGGACGAGAATTTTTTTCTTGCTCTTGAAAAATTAAGTGATACAGCTCAATGATTTATGACACAAGCATATTAAAAACAATCTGTATTGTTAGTGATCAGTTCCTGGACAGTTACATGTATATCTCGAGATGCATGCATATGGTATATACAAACATCGCCTAGTAGTAGTTGTTAGTTCCTGTATTAAACGAGAGGACATCAGTCAAAGTCACAAAGTAGTTTTGCATACACTGGTTAGATTAGCTTATATCACCAAAGCTTTCACTTACAGTTTCTCCAACTTATGATAAATGCACACACTGATAGCAAAGCAGGATAGTGGTGCGGAAAATCAAATGACAGATATATACTCTAGTAAAAATTCATCTTGAAAATATAATACATATTAGTGAAACGGATTTATCGATAACCTCACCTCCAGTAATGTCTTCTTGTCCGCATCATGTCATTTACAAGCGTCTGATCCGTAATTCATTATTCAGCCGTCGTCCATTAAAGAATATCCGCGTCCATAATCCAAAGACCTATTCCATATTCCATATGACAGCATCAGCACCAAATTGAGAAAAAAATCAATCGTAGTATACATAAACATAGGCTAGTTTGCTGGAAAGAGAGAAGTGGTCAGCAGTTTTCAATTATGCCGACAAGACATCATAATGTTCCAGAAATATAAAATCCGTATCGCTGATCAGTATACTTGATCCATATGATATTCGTTGTGAAGTCATCATCTAGAGAATGATGTATCTCAGTCACGCTTTGATGGTGACTGTTCATATGAATCTGTTGGCCGATTCTGTCTTGCGGGAAACTAAATCGTGTTGATATAAATATTTACGTTACGCCTGCTTGTTCCGAAATAGTACATATCCTTCCCGGCGTGCATTAGATATGTTTCTACTGTCGAACCTAAGAGAATGCTGAACTTTGTTCTCATGTTTATAGTAGCAAATGGAAATAACTTCAACTGCCATGCAACGATTATTGAAACAGAGCCACGCCACACATCCTTCGTGTGGTTGTGTTTTAATAAACTAACGGATGAATATTTATCAATAATTACAGGTAAAGTTGTTGGTAACGTTGTGTCGTTTGCCATATCCGGGGCTCTCTGCACAATACCATTTCTTGGCGGATGGCCTGTCGTGTTCTATGGGACAGGTAAACCACTATTCATTATCTAGTCCGGTTGATTTAACGACAATAGCATATTGGCTGGTTGCTATATCATGCAATCCCTATATCATAATAAGCCTTGAAATTATTTGAAAAAGGATGGGGTTTTTTCAATTTGGTTGCAGCACCTGTCAAACAAACGTTTTGTGTATTGATGTATACACGTTGAAGTCGCTCGTTTCAATCCTGTTTGTTGAACAGGTTGAACAGGTGTCGGTTTTGATTGGCAACAACAGCTTTTCGCAACGCCTTTTCCGGCATCCTGAATGCGGTATAGATAGAAATTCCATCATACTTTTCTAAATCTACGCTCATTTTCAGGGGTGGGTGGAGGATCTCCGCACCAATCGACAAAATTTAGCATACCAATAACTATATTGGAGTTAGTTAGTTTCTGAGAAAACTGTAATTATTTCCAGAAATGTCGTATTTGACGTTGTGATGTACATAATGTAAACATTCATTGATGTGTCTATCTGCCGGAGAGTCAATAGAACTGTACCGAAATCGAACCCCTTAGCCACATACTGTGCGAATCGACGCCATTGCCCATGTGACGTTACGCGTTTCTGTCTTCAGGAAAAACATTGATCCAACGATTTTGGTGATTCATGCTGAACAAATTAACACCAATTATGTTTCGGGAAATTGGTTGCGAACTCAAGGAATTATAATTGTTGGGTTCCTATACCTCGTTTCTGTGAGAAGGTAATCAATGCAGGGTGTTGCAACATGCAATGTCAGATGTAGGGAATATTATCTTCGCATGTTACTTACAGGTGACCTATGCAATTTATGGATTGCTTTGGCAATCTCATATGCATACGTACTTGCATTTCTAACGGTATTCAATCTGTTTTTGCGTGCTATTCAGGATTTCTATGCCTGCTGTGGGTTGGTCTCGTGATATTCCTGGTCTATGATGGTCCAGAGAAACATCCAAGAATTTCAAGAGTGGAAAGAGATTATATCAAGGAATGCTCTCCGAAGATTTCGAAGGCCGATCCCAAGAATAAAGTGCGTGTAAGATGACTAATCAAAAAGTTGGGAAGGCATTGGCGATGTAAAAGTATAGCCCCATTCTCCCAAGCTTGAAATCATGCCGTTCTAGTGAAACAGCACCAGATAAGACGCTATATATTATTGTCACTTTCGTAATTTCGCTGAAGATAGTCGCAAACATATGACTCTAGAAAATACCGAAGAATATTTATGATCCCTTTCGAACGAAGGGATTTCAGTATCTCACAATATACCCCATTTTTTAACATGCATAATTATATGGGGCGTTTTTATTGATAGTCAAGTGTTTTTATATAATTCCAGCTCCTATTAACCAGACATGAAGCTGTGTATATCTGGCTTTCAACTGTGCAGTTCTATTTTGAATCGAAAATCCACTTAGAATCAACGAAAATCGACAGATACAAGCGTTTATTCCATCATTCAATATTTAATCTTCGTCCATCAAGGAATTTCCGCTTCCATAACCCAAAGACCTAATTCATATAACCAGAAACAAATAAAAAAAGTATAGTATACATAAAAAAGGCAAGTTTCCTGCAAGAGAGAACCGGTTCACCATTATGATACCGGCAAGACATCATGATGTTCCAAAAATATCAAATACCGTATCGCTGATCAGTATTCTTGATCCATATGATTTTTGTTGTGAACTTGTTTGAGGGTGGCTAACACCCAGTTTGAGGAAAGGTCGCCTACTCAATTGTCAACCTCACAGCATGCAGATATATCCGAATTAATTATAAAGGCTGAACGAAACGTCACTGATTTACAACCGTTTCCAGAACGCTGGCGTGGTGCATAAGAGTGTCAAAATAAAGTGCTTTTGGATGTTGAGGAAAGCAAACCAGACGAAAAGATTTTATGATAAAAAAGTGTTCTTTCCTCAAATTGGATGGACTTACCTCGCGTTATCAACTCATTTATTGAAGATATGGTGATTGGATTCCAAACGCAGTTAAGCGATATCTTACCACAGTACCTTCCATGTGATTCTAAGTTAGCTACATCCGTTATGAATGATGCCAGTAAACCGTCGCTAAGGTCCAATTAAACGCAACATTAAAAGGGTGGAGCAAAACGATGCCGGTGTACTGACAAAAAGTCATATAACCTCACAGACAAATATACTGACTGCTATATTTATCCAGTTTATTTGTTATCGCATCTCGTCCTCTGGGTTGAAATATTTGTGACGATATTAATAATAATTGACAAAAGATATACTATCGGACTATTGATGGCACGTCAACAACAATATTCCAGCAATCTATAGTGCGTGATAGAAATATCCACTTTATATATTTTAGGCTACGAGAACACCCTGGCTTAAAATTATGACGTCATTACCTTTCCTAGCATGTCTTGCAATCAAGTTTGCTGGAGCGTGGGTATTCAACGTCCAGACTTTAAATCAACCTATGTGGATGAGAGATGTCCTCGCATTCGATGTAACTGAGGTAAGTATATGGTACACAGCCATGCGCATATAAATTGATTCGAAAGAATGCAAATCTAGTATTTGTTGAATAAATTACACGGTATATCATGTTTAGATGGCCTGTATCGATGTAGCGTATTATATGCTTTACGACAAGTCTGTGAAGGCAGCAGCTACAGTTTTAACGTTTGTTAGCTCAAATGATTGACTTCATCCAGCTTTATTAATATTAACATTTACTCACCAAATCGCCCGTACGCAGTCGTTTGTGCTGCGTTTTTTCTGCCACGCCACACACGTGTACAATATCTTGCATTATAAACAGAAGGGTATGCAACTTTGTCGAGATAGCTGTTGGATTGGGAAGAGTGACATAAAGCAAAACCAAGACTCTGTATATACATAGATATACTGTAAGATGCTTGAGTCTATCTGTATTTATGGAAATTCAGAGCAGTATTAGATGGGGTTCATCAGAGAGAAGATGGGTAGTCAAAAAGTGTTTTGGTTTCTTGCATTTATCAGGTTACCCCATGTTAAGGCGTTTACTCCATCAGACGTCCATGATGCTCATGCATTGACATCAGATGAGTTGTTTGAGCAGATCTGTCATCACAGCTCCCGAGCGAGCGTATCTAATTCCGCTTAAGCCGGTGATAGGGGTCGCGTGGGTACTTCATAGTCTCCACATGAACATCTGCAATAAAAGCCCGGCCGAGATACTAAGGCTACGTCCGAGAATCCACCGTATTCTCTGGTCTGAATGTTAGGTGTCGACGAATACTTTCCTGTATAGTGATATGGTTGCTTTTTAGTCACCAGACGTCGTCAATTTCTCCCACCTCTTGCATATCACTCCAGTTAAACACCCATTGGTGGCCTTGATCATTGTACGTCTGGTAAGGTCACCTTTTTGATAGAGAGGTCGTGAATCTTTTTCAGGATAGCGGTGACCTAAATGAAACAATAATCAAAAAGGTTACATCAAACGCCGATTTGTGGCCGGAAACGTTTTTGTCGGATTGTTTGACAATTTTGTCTGTATGGTTATGAGATCAGGGATAGTGATTTTGAACCATGAAAACAACTGGTTTTTGGCTCCCATTAAGGCCGGGTAAATAGGAAATATACATTTACAAACTGTAACGTGTCTGAAAGATTTCTGCCGTAAATAGAAGATGTTCGGGATGGTATACGGCACAGATGCCTTGGATGACGGATGGTAAAAACAATTCGAATCCCCCCCCCCCGCCCCAAAGGACGAGTTTTACGCTAGTCCTTTTCATAATAATATATAAGGGAGATGTGAGATATCCTTGTTTTCGCGTATGAACTGATAGTGTATGTGAGGTTGTACGTAGGTTTCATCGTAAATGCAGAAAGAACATAGAATGTGCAACGTTGTCTGTTGTTTAAATGATACCAGATTACTGAAAGAGGGCATGAGAATCGCGAAATGCACATAGGAGGAAATGGCTGAATATACATTCAGGCAATAAATGATAATAAATGTTGTTTTTCCGGAACTCCTGTATTCTAACATGAAACTTTGGTGACCTAGATATTGGAGGATTCCCTATACCCTTCAACCCAAAGTTAAATTTTCTAACACATGGACGTAATTCTATACAATAGTAGTGATTTCGTCTGGTTTGCAGCAGAAGCATATTTCTAATATTCACACGTGTTATCATTAAGCTCCTCGACCCCAACCCCGGTAAACGTAATGATATTCTGCAGGTAAATCAATGTCTTGTGACTACAGGTATTTTTCTTTTTCAGAATGGTGTATTTTCAGCCCTACCGTATGCCGGTCAGTTCGTTGGCTCGCTGTTGTCTGGAGTCATCCTGGATCTCCTTACCTACACGGCGTGTACGACAACTAAGATTAGGAAATTAACTTTTTTGTTATGTGAGTATAGTTCTAGAGGTTGGGTAGGATAAGTAAATTCCCTTGCACTCGCATATACTGGTGGACTCAAATGTATCATTTTGTGGCATTTAGCCATTGAGTCCCAGGGGCAAGAAAAATATACAGGAAGAGGATGGCGGATCCTTCCTTTTCGTTCTCCTGACAACACACCATAAAACCACATACGTTAAAGATCTTGCTCTGTTCTCTTTGGACAAAGTCTGATTCTGTGTTATGGATACAACAATTTCTGCAACGTCATTTTCCGTCAAAATCAACGTTCGCTATTCGTATTATTTCTTTGCTCCCATACTCAATGTAACACATTTTCAGAGCAGATATAGCATAGGAGTATTTGCCCTTTGAAACTAATAAACCCATAGAGTCTGTCCACCGTACAAAGTCTCGAAGCCAAATTGAATTTGAGAAGATAATTGCTGTATCACCACGTTCAGCGGATAAAGTTCACTTGATGACCAAGTCATATCCGGCTAGTTTAAAATTTGAAAATTTAACAATTTGAATCGGAGAAGTTTTTTGGGAATTTTTCAGGTCTTTTGCTTCCTGCTTCGGCTCTATTTTCCCTTGCCTTTATGACTGCGGAACAGAGGACGTTAGCGATATGTCTGACAGTGTTCTCAACTACCGTCTACTCGGCGGTTCCGGTATCTCTCCGCCTGGTCATTATTGAAATTGCTCCAAAGTAAGTGTTATGTTTGTTATGTAAAATTAAAAATGCCATTGTTTTAGATTGTATTGATATAAATCCAGCCTAAAAGTTGACAGAAAATGAGAATTAATGAATTTAGAAAAAATCATGAGATTTAGTGGAGAATTGGTGATGAGGTCATGCACATGTGAACGAGGTTATCGTTTAGGCGCAGTTTTTGTCACACTGACAGATGGCAGGAAACACGAAAATCGAGCTGGCGTTGGTCATACGATTTCCACTTTTTGGAAGTTCGTGGAGTCACCTGACAAAGTCATAGTGAATATAAACATCTCATTTGTGTAGTGGATACCTCCGCCGTCAGGAGAACTCGATGTATTTTGTCGAAAATCAGATCACATTGGATGTTGTTGTTGTGCAAATGACAGGTCAGTTACGCCTTTTTTTCCGAACGTTCTATGTTTTGGCATGAAAATGTTTCTGAGATAGATTTATTTTGATATATGACATATGAATAGTTTCTATGTTTAGAGCGGTATCGGAGCGAAGCACCAAACGTAGGGCTAAACACAGCAACCGTCTAAGACATTATAGTACATAGCACCCTTTAATACACATAGTGGAATTTGGTTTTATTTTAAAATATCCGGATAATATTTCAGAAAACCATTCAATGCTAATTTTGCTAATGCTAACATTCTATTATTTTGAGAAGTCATAGCTATTTCAACCTTACAGGATTTGTACAGGATATTTGATATTTTTGGAACATCATGATGTCTTGCCGGCATCATTGAAAAATGTTGACCGCTTCTCTTTTGCAGGAAATTAACCTATGTGTATGTATACTATGATAATCTTTTTGAATTTGGTGCTAATGCTGTTACATGAAATATGGAAAAGGTCTTTGAATTATGGACGCGGATATTCTTTAATGGACTATGGCTGAATTATGAATAATGGACCAGACGCTTGTTAATAGCCGTATTTCAAGATAAATGGCTCCCCCCATTGCAGGTGGCCTGCTAATTATGGACCATGGGTCTGTTGTGAGTGCCCTTCCCTTGAACCATGTCAATAATATTATCAGATTTAACTCGTTCTGATGGAAATTATTCCTCCATGTGCTGGTCTTTACATAATGGTGACCACTTTCTCCTCCCCCCACCCAATCTAGGCCCGCACGCCCTTCACCCCAGTCTCTGCTCCCATTTCGTATAACATAACCCCACACTTTAAGCTAGTCTGTTATGTTCATTGCCGCCCCCTAGGCCCAAATTCCTTTTCTGCTTTACCTAGTCTCGGCACCTGATCTAATCTGTAAATTTACCGCTGCACATCCCCTCTCCCACCCCTTTTCCCCACCCCATTACCCGCCCAGAGTATCAAGCTACATGCATTACTTGTATTCCATGGGTGCATTCCACACCTAAATGATGTGCGGTTAAAATAGACATGGGTTCGGGTCTTCGGCCTTAAATATATGTAAAATCTTTAACAAAACTCCTGTGAAAGTATATATTTTCTGAATGGGCACACCCATGCCATTATTCCAGGAGACAAGTGAGCTATTCAAATTGAAAAGGAAAGACGTGCAATCCTCCTTAAACCTTCTTCAACTTTTCAGGAAAACTCCATAAAATATACGAAAATGTGCCAAATTCGACCCACCATCCAGAGAAAACAAACGAAATGATTTTCTTGTTAGACTTCTGAAAGTTTCTCCGTCCAACGGGCATTTTAAAAAGCGGAAAAAAACACGGGGTCGACCTACTCGTTTTTTGTAAAATTTTATCGCCATAAGAGAATCATCATTTTCGTTCCCCGAAAAAGTGAGGATTTTGTCCTGCCAGATATTCAATTCCGGAAACGATTAACTCTGTAGAGGCGCGTAGATGCGATAAGCAAGCAATTGTTATATCCTCGTTTGAAGAAATGGTGACGTCCAGCAGGGTGATACTATAGATATCAGCTAGTAGAAAGGGAAGAAGAATTACCATGCTGTCAAAAACAGGCGATCTTCCTTATTATGAAATTAGGGAGGGGCTATTTGTGCGAAACCGTGGCCTAGTGTGAAGTGCACCCTTAAGGCTAGAGTGTTTTCTCAGAATTTCAGTTCTCAAGGCTATGCCAATCTGGAAGTCTTTGCGAGTTTCTTGGTATGCGACACTTGCTTGTAGTATGCAGTTTTGTCGGATATTCCGTCAATCACTTTCCCCTTACCCCATCTTCGTTTTTGCGACTTTTGCTAAAAAATCACGAGTTTACGAGCTCAATAAGAATATCATAGCATTAGGCTTTGACCGTGACAATGAAACCCATGTACAAAGATCGGGAGCGTTGACCAGCTTTCGATTGAGGCATTAGAAGCAAAATAAACGCAAAAATAGCTGAAATTGGAGCCAAATTGTCAATAATTTTTCATTCCGACTTTTCCAAAAGACTGGGAGATGGGAGTACAAACTTCGAGATAAAAGGGACAAAACCAGAATAATACTATGTCATTCAATTTAGACCAGGGTACTGGTGTGATCCGTATTGAAAATTAATCACTTTGACATTCACATTGACAATAATGAGACATACAGGTCACTAATCGTAACGTATATGCCCAATCAAGGGGAGGTAATTCTGTATAGGTCCAAATAGCATATATGCAAGGCCAATGCTATCATACCATGTAGTATGCATAAAATCGAAACATTTCTGACTAAGATAAATGAACTTTACGATCTCGTTCCATATAAAGTCATTACAAGGTCCGAATAAGCGCTTTTAACGAGTGTAGTGCAGGAGAACATACAATATTCGGCCTACTCGTGTATTATAACCGTGCAGTGGCGCCTACATTAAGGGTGCATTCCACACCTAAATGATGTGCGGTTAAAATAGACATGGATTCGGGTCTTCGGCCTTAAATATATGTAAAATCTTTAACAAAACTCCTGTGAAAGTATATATTTTCTGAATGGGCACACCCATGCCATTATTCCAGGAGACAAGTGAGCTATTCAAATTGAAAAGGATAGACGTGCAATCCTCCTTAAACCTTCTTCAACTTTTCTGGAAAACTCCATAAAATGTACGAAAATGTGCCAAATTCGACCCACCATCCAGAGAAAACAAACGAAATGATTTTCTTGTTAGACTTCTGAAAGTGTCTCCGTCCAACGGGCATTTTAAAAAGCGGAAAAAAACACGGGGTCGACCTACTCGTTTTTTGTAAAATTTTATCGCCATAAGGGAATCATCATTTTCGTTCCCCGAAAAAGTGAGGATTTTGTCCTGCCAGATATTCAATTCCGGAAACGATTAACTCTGTAGAGGCGCGTAGATGCGATAAGCAAGCAATTGTTATATCCTCGTTTGAAGAAATGGTTACGTCCAGCAGGGTGATACTATAGATATCAGCTAGTAGAAAGGGAAGAAGAATTACCATGCTGTCATAAACAGGCGACCTTCCTTATTATGAAATTAGGGAGGGGCCATTTGTGCGAAACCGTGGCCTAGTGTGAAGTGCACCCCAGGGTTTATGTCCCATATTGCAAAATGGCCACCGTACTTTTTTATGGTACGGTAACTGTTATAGTTGTACCATATGTTTCCTCTCCACCATAGCTTGTTTGCTTAAATGTTGAAGTTTTAGTTGGGCAACATGCAGCTTAATATCATTCTCTTGTGGCGTCATCACTGTTATTACATCGTCATGGCGCTCACGATATTGCATTACAATTATGACGTAACGTCATAATACAATGAGTTTTGATGAATAGAATAGAATAGAATTTTTATTGCTGATCTCAGCCCCCTGATGTCACAATATATGTAGGAGCATATGTCAGTTGGCCTACACATAATACTGGTTGCTAAGTTACTTTTTTCGTTATTGATTGTTTCTTAATTAAATGCTGGTCTGATCAATCTACATGAATATTTCAGACAGATTTTAATGGATTTTCATGACGGATGCACCAAAATTTCCAGTTTTATTCACCTTGTAGATTAAGAAATATTTCAAGACACTTTTTGCCCTATAAGGTGGCATAGCACCGTTTCGTACTAAAGACGAGGGAGTTTCTCAGTGGAATTTCCCCAAGAACATACATGTGTATGTTCAAACGCTCAGAACACCATAAAGAAAGCTTATATGTCGAAGCAGATGAATTTCCTTTAGAACTTCGAAGAATGAAACTATCACTGTAATATATCACAAAATTGCGATCAAATCACTCGAATCCTGCATATAACTGTGATTTCAACCCTCAGTACGTGGATTTCTATTTAAAGAAGCCGTCCATTATGCCACCTCTTGGAATTCGTATGAAACCACACATTGTAGCAGCTGGTATTAAGCTTAGCCAAATTTTATCTAACAAGCTCTCACCAATTCCACCATGGCAGTTAGCTAAACCAGAAGTAGATATTACACTAACGAAATATAAAAAGGCAGGTACGAGTCAGCTCGTGTATACACAAGAATTTAGTCTATTTGGAGAAAAATACAGATCGCATCAGGCTATTTATACATATGGTTCTAAAGATGGTGTGAGAGAAATTAATATGATGAGTTTATTTGTAATTGAAAACAAAATATGCATGTGCTATTTTGGCCTTTGTTATTCAGTTTTATGTTATTGATAAATAGGGTCGTTTTTGTTTTGTTATAAATGCATACTGGTTGTATTTATATTACCATTTAAATTGAAGTAATACCTCTTCCTTCTTACAAACTAACGCCTTTTGAGTTTCAATATACATGTTTATATAGTACATTTTGTATCCTTTTTATAACCAGACGTAAAGTATTTATTTTTTATATCCAAGTACCGTTTTGATTTTAATTGATTCTTTTTTAAAGCAAACTCAATGGCCTGGCCTGCATCATCCAACTTAGGATAGGAGGCCACAAATTCAAAATTTGATTGATTGATTGATTGATGGTGAGAGAGTAGCATGTGCTACTTTCTATTTCCAAAACTGAAACCTGTCGAATACCAGGTAAAAGTTCGATATTCACTGCAGAAGCAAAAGCTATATTGTCGGCTTTGGAAGGTATTGGGTCCACTAAAATAAAAAAAATGTGTCATATTCTCAGATTCACCTGTCATGCTTCCAAGCAATTAAAAGTGGAACTTCAACTCATCTCACCATCTTGAATATTCTACAATTATATGACTGTAGATTTGGTCAACAGATTGATATTGTGTTTTGTTGATTGCCTAGTCACGTTGGCATCAAAGGTAGTACTGAGGCTGATAAAATGACTAAGGCAGCCCTAGATAATAAGGCTGATCATGTTGGAATCCCATATAGCAATGTCACACCCTCTATTTGTACTATATAGCTGAAATATTGTTGAACGCGACGTTAAACCTAAATTCTTTCTCTCTCTCTCTCTCTCTCTCTCTATCGGTACTTATGTGAGAAAGCTGTTTCAATCTTTATGGGATGCTGTGAATAATAACAAACTTCATGAGTTAAAAAAACTGTAGGCTATACTCATCTGAACAGCCAGAAACGTTTCGATCAAGCCATGATCGGGCGATGTAGAATCAGTCATACACGATTAACTCACGAACATTTACTAAAAAAGAGCAAGTCCCGAGGTGTATTCCATGCCAAGAAGATCTCACAGTGAAATGTTAACATTGTAAGAGACTCTTTTTATCGACCAGCTACTTCAGAAGATCTTTTTAGTTGGGTGAAAGAAGACTGTATCTTAGGTTATTTGAGAGAAATCGTTTTTTTGCATAAGTTTTAATGTGTGTGTTTTAATACGTTGTATTACTAAGTTATTAACTTGAATACTTAGAATTTTGTTTGGTCGTCGCTATGTAGCTGAAATATTGCTGAACGCGACGTTAAACCTCAATTCTCTCTCTCTCTCTCTCTCTCTTTCTCTCTCTGGCTACTGATTATCGGATATGATCCTTGAAATTGTATGGTGCGAGATGGGGGACTATTTGGGCAATTCCTGATAAACCAAGTAATCTACAGCCGTTCCCAATTCGCACATTAACAGTAGATACGGATTGGGTAAAAGAAACGAGACGGTAAACTATGAGATTAGTTAAGTTGATGTCAGTAGTTTACAAGGACTTGGGCAACATAGAATATATGATGTTCGTATCTGAAAAGTGGATCTATTTTTTTCAATTGATCCTCGTTTATAAAATGTAAAATTTATCTGATGCCTCGTTCCATCCATGTGAATAACCCACAACATGTGGCATGTACTGCTCCATCCAGACCACCTCCTCCCCACCTCTAACGTTTGGTGACAGACTTAAATGGGCCCTCGTTGGTCGAGTGGTCTAAGGCGCTTCGCTGTTGATCCTCAGCATCCCAAAGCTGAACCGGCACGGGTTCGAGACCCGCTGGTACATGTGTGAATGTTTGCCAGTTACTTGCCGACGGGCGGTGGCTCTCTCCGGGTACTCTTGCTTTCTCCACTTTTCGAAGAGGCTGTCATCATACGAGTGAAATAACCATGAATGTGACATTAATTCAAAATCCCTCCTCTCTATTACTTACATTATCACCATTATATCTTCAGATACACTGGAATATTAATGGGGATAGTTACATCAGTGGGGAGCATTCCCGGAATGGTGGCTCCCGTAGTTACATCTGTAACAACACATGATGTAAGTAGATTGTTGCTAACCCTGGTGACATTTGTCGATATAATTTATAATCTCTCCACTTTTATGTACGTACTGACCTAATAGCATTGGTGCATCTTACGGTACTATTCTTTCTAAGAACAACAAAATTTCAATCTTTAGATAATAAATGTGGAAACTAGATCTATATTCTACAAATTGTCGAAAATTGTCCCAAATGTTGATGCGTTTATAGAAATATTGTCTTCTGTTCTCGGGAGACATCAGATAATTACGGCATCCCAGAGTTGCTGGAGTGGATAGCTCATTGAGAATATCTTTGGAAAATTTGGCAACACAATATATCAACAGCATATAGGTATTCTAATGGGTACTAATTGTGCACCATTTTTGGCTGACCTGTATCTGTTCTCCTATGAATACGACTATAGGCAAGCGCTTTCAAAAAATGAGCAATGCAAAGACCGTTCCTTCTCATTCACCAAACGCTATAAAGACGATCTTCTCGCTGTGGATAATAGCTATATAAATGACAAAGTGAAGGATATATATCAACCTTCACTACCGATAGCCAAAACAGCACATCAAATTTTGACCTATATCTCTATAATAATGAAGAGTGCCTTCTCCCTCGTCAACTTTATGACAAAAGAGATGATTACAATTTCGACATGGTAAACTTTTCCTTTCTGAACAGCAATATTTCAGTGAGATCTGTATGTGTCGCACACATATCTCGCCTAGTAGCATTTGCTAGATCCTGTTAAATGTGACGATGTTAATCAGCGTCAGAAAACATTATTACATAAACTTATGAAACAAGGCTATACCACCAAGCGCCTTCACTCAAAGTTTCTCAAATTTGACGACATATGTTGCATACTGATGCAAAATATAAGCGTAGCGTGCAAGATCTATGGTGTTATGTTTCGTGACGTGTCTAATGCCGCTTAACCCGGGGCTGGGGGTTGTATGTTCCCATTTACATCAAGTTCCTCATGGCGTTCATATGAACGGTCACAATCAAAGAATTACTGAGATTAATCATTCTCTAGATAACGAATTTAAAAGAAAATCATATGGATTACGATTACTGAGCAGCGATACGGATTTGATATGTTTGGACTATCATTATGTCTTGCCGACATCATTGAAAACTGCTGACCGCTTCTCTCTCACAGGAAACTAGACTTTGGTTATGTATACGATGATTATTATTGTTGTTGTTGATGGTTTTTTGTTTTAATTTGGTGCTAATGCTGTTATATGAAATAGGTCTTTGGATTATGGACGACGATATTATTTAATGAATGACGGCTGAATAATGAATAACGCCCAGACGTTGTAATTCACCTTCCATATTTAATGTAGAGTTACTGGGTCTTAATTCTTGTAAGTAGTATAGGATTCGTATAAATCTAATTTTGTTCAACACGTTTAAGAAATGTCTTGCTTGAAGATAATCTTGCATAAAGAAGATAATCTATTTTCACGGGGTAAGAAAATATATTACCCCATGGACAGATTACGCTCATACTTAACCGCTTGCATCACTGACGTCCCTGCTCTCCTTGTTCCCCCGCTGATTCACACCGCATAATTCGCGCCTCTTGGCCGTTAGGGGGCGCTCTGCACAGGCCAACCGCCGATGGCCAATGAATATCACCCTTACGGGAGAGTCGCGGTCCGCTTTGTTTATCACGGCAACCATTATCCGGGCATCTGCCACATTTTCCCTCAGTGGGTGAGAAATCTTTCGGCCAGTCACCATAAACTGTTTCCATCAAATGACGGCGTTAAGCTGCACAGATTAGTCTCGCGGTAACAGTACTAAACTACCCGACGTATATGGCATCTACTGAGTGATAAATGTGTGGAAAAGCGCGAGAAACTAGTGAACTATTTCTTCACAATCAACTGTGAAACGAAGCAATACGAGTTGTCTCCCTTGTCAAACGTTCACGTGACGCTAACGGCAAAAATAAAAATAAACGGCAAAACTACTTGTAATTATTTTAATTTCAGGATTAAGAGTGAATAGATTTTTGGATAACTTCCTCCATTGTCGTTATATTTAGTAAGGTTCGTCAACTGATTGCAAAAATTTGTTCACTAATCCCTTCAAATAATTAATACAGTCGCTAATTTTTTCAAAAATCCCACTGATAAGACGCTTCATCGTCATGAGAATATAAGGAGATCATGTTGCCTACATTGGTAACGTAACTACACCGTTCCAGTGTTTCAGATTTTAAATTGAATGTTGACTTAATTTAAGTGAGAATCGTAATCTCAGTATCAGGAATATCTGTTGAGAATGTGGGTATGACGTAATTTCGATCACGTGAAGTAGTTAGCCAATCCTGGTTAGTATGAGGAATCTGGTTACCTCCGAACTCAACCTGTAACCATTTCGGTCATCTATACGCGGTAAGACTGACCCTGGGATCGTGTGTATCCATTTCAGACTACTTTCGGCAATTGCAAGAGGGAATTTCCATAAATCAATACCACGTGACTTCGTCAGCCAATCCGCTAAAGTCTACCGACGTAACCCCAACGTAACCCGCCATTTTCGAGTCATGTGATGATCTACTTGTTCAAAATTACAGATCTACCACACCTCTTGGATGATACGAAAGTTATTCATACCTATATATTTTGTAAGCCCAGGCAATATCTGTTTCCGAGGTATGTATGAAAACCTGTAATTTAGCAGAGTTTTCGAGTCTGTTCTCCGCCGGATGAAGGCCGAACAGAATCCGGTAAAACACCGGATAGCGCTCCGTGATAATGGAGACACACGATTCGCAAGCCATCTTATGGATGGCGAAGTGTACGCAAATGCTCCGAACTATTACGGCACGGTGTGTGGATAACCAGATAAAGCGCCCCCTTACGGCCAAGAGGCGCGAACTATGCGATGTGAATCAGCGGGGGAACAAGGAGAGAAGAGACGTCAGTGATACAAGCTGTCTATCAACGTATGGACAGATTTGCTTTCTGAAGACATGACCATGGCCTGCCTAGTCCCTGGCCTGCCTAGTCCTAAACTATGTTGAGGAAGGAGGACGTGATTCTACAATTCTGAAATATGTAAGCTATCACCATGAGCAAGTTTGAGGTAATACGTGCATCTAATATATTAAGAAGATATTTCGTATGTATAGAATCGCGCCAAAATTTGAGATAATTATCGAAATTGTATGGAATATAATTCTAGATTTATAATCTAGAAACAGATTTCTGTTCTTTGTGTCGGTTGACCTGGGAGCTGGGTTAGTGTGCGCACATGCGTAACTTCGAAAAACACAGCTCCTTTACCAGAGTATCGTTATTCTAAGAATCGATAATCTCAAAGCTGTGTCATTGATTACCGATATGATTTCACAAAAAGAGATATAGATGATGTTCAAGTGTTTCACTAGAACGGAGAAGCATTTAAGGTATAGAAGAAATCTTACTATACTCAAGGGTAGTGAGTGAAATTCGTTAATAATCCCAGCTAAGTTTACCACACCATCGGAGATTGCGATTTTGGTAATTCTTGGTTACAGAACCTGTTCAACCTCGTGGTCACTCAATTGTGTATGATTGGGTGGAAACTACATATTTGTTATAACACCAAAAATGTTTCTATACATGCACGGTAAATGAATAACCGGTTGTGGTGGTGGGAGCAAGTATACTTATACCTTTTCGAAAATATGATAGACAATTCCTCATGCAAGGCGATAGGCTGCAGAATGTCGGATTTTATATCCAATCAGACACATCTCGAACCTGTAGATCGCCACTGTCTATTTGCGCCATGGTACTTTCGTAAAATTCATAGAATAGAACTCCATGTATTTTCGATATTTCCTACTCCTGAATGTTGGAGGTGACGCTTACATCAAAACAGACACATCTCGAACCTGTATAAAGCCGCTGTTTATGGCAACATGGTACTGTTTTATAACTCACAGAATAATACTGCATGTATTTTCGATGTTTGCAGTATGCTTTTATCCGATCGGGTCATTTGTTCATATTACATTACCAGTTAATTTTGTTTTGCTTTAAAATAGGGTTCTATGGATGGATGGCGGGAGGTGTTTTTCATGTGCGCGGGATTTTATGCGGGTGCAGCAATCATCTTTCTCATGTTCGGAAGCTCCATTGAACAGCCATGGGCAATGGATCCGAGTAGAAAAGACAAAGATGCAGAGATCAGTGCCACATGAAGAGAATACAGAAGAATCTTGAGACGTGACAACCGATTTGAAAACTTGAATGGGAGGTATTTGTGCCAGGAACGGCTTTGACAGGGTTGTTGATGAGCCTTGTCAGCGATTTTTATGAGCCTAATAACACACAGTATCGACAACAAATAGACATATCCGGCAATGAGTCGAATGCCATGACTGCAAAATATCGATTTGATATAAAAAAAAACTGAAGATACTTCCACATCGGTTGCGAGTTTAATGAAAAGTGAACATGATAATATAACGTACATTTTTTTATTTGGCGCGTATCCCTTGTATTTCAGATATCAAATCATGCGGATGACACAATGATTCCATTTCAGTCATGGCCATTTTGTTTTAATTGCAATGTCAGCTACCGAAAGAAAGTTATAGGTGTAATCAATAAACTTGGTTTGAACTTGTCTTGGAAACGATCTATGTGAGGTCTAATTACTAGTGGATGGACAATTATTTTTCCAAACACCAAAAACAAATCTGTATGGCGTATACACTGCCCTTTGATGCGTTGTAGCCAGGCACAGGCCTAAGAAACTACTCCATGCACAAACTCAGTTCCTTGTCCATCCATCTATTTCCATATGGCCCGGGCCAATTCCATGTGCATGAACCAGAAATCCTAGCGCGCGCCCCATCCAATCCTTGCTCTCTTGTAATATTATTCGCCCGTGTACAATCTTCCATGCGCTCGGGCAAATTTTCGCCAATATCCCGGGTATCTCTGCGTCCGCTCGTCCCAAATGTTGTCGACGGAAATAGCTGGAGACTTCTGGCTATGACAGAGAAGAGTAGATGTTCTTCTCTCAACTTACACAAGTCAGGAATTAAACTGTTCACCTTTCGCGAAAGGTATATTCACTTCGTGAAAGGAATAAAAGTTATTGTATCAGCACAAACCGGCTCCCGGATGTCACAATCCAATCGCTACGCCTCCCCCATCGGTATACAAGCATCCACACACAGTATAATGATAACCGTACATTACTGGGAACTCGATTATGCGTCGTATCACTCACAACACATATCCAAAATCGTTGTTTATGAAAATCTACGATAGCAGATATATTGAAAGTACCGTATATCTTAATTCGTTAACTCTTATATGCTATGGATTCAAGATATCATATAAAAATATAGATGAATTCCATTATCTAGAATAGCAGTCCCCTTTCGTCGCGGGTCTCTTGAAAATGCTCTCTCTTAGTAGATCTAAAGATTTTCATGGTTTTCCACGAACTGGTATCAGTCATATTATTGATATCATGAAGTCAGTGCGGTAAAACATGACGAACATCAGCCTCGCTAAAACCGTGCAAGGGTATCCAAGAATTCGCCTTTGGCTCAAAACGAAACCTTGACCATGTGAAGATGGACGAACATGAATCATATGTTTCTAGTACCGAGATAACCGTCATTTGGGGAGTCAAAAGTGAATGTTGGAAACTGGGGTCTCTATCGTTCATTTTGTGCTTTTGACGAGGTCCGCGCCAAGAAGAACAGTTCGTAACCGCTCATAACATCAAATCAAATGTTTATATTGTACTATGCAATACCCCATAGTACCGTATGACAAAGATAAACATTCAATGGAAATTATAGCGTAACAATAATAATTGATAATTCTAATAATTGAGTCTGATACTTGTAGTTGATGTGAAAGAATAATTCAGGCATAATACAATTTTATGGAGACTGACGTTATACACAGGTAGCATTCATCAGGTTGCAGAAAGAGTAGTGTTTGTGTGTGTGGGGGGGGGGGGTTGAAGGTCTACAAAAATAACAATAATAATAAAAAAATATAACAAATGAATATATGTAGTAAATTTCGGACAACAGAATTCCCGTCAACACTGCATATATTGTAGGGTGCCGCGGTAGATCCCCGTACGTACGTATAGGGTTTTGGTTTTGATCTTTATCCTACGTCTGTGCCACATCACGCTTTTGATAAATTTCCGAGAGTTGAAACTCCAAAACTATGTCACTTTCGAATTAATTTCCAATTCTATAACAAGGGACGTGTTCGAATTATTTGTGGCAATGGTAACTTTTGACGGAGAGCCAGAATGGCGAACTGTTTTTTTTTTTCGTCTTGGATCATATTCAATACGTATATCGCATTTCTCATAGTTATTTTCTCTCTTTGAAAAGAAAGAGTTTGAGAGCAATTGATTCTTCTTGCTTTCTAGCCATTAAATTTGACTTAGGTCAATCGACTATACTGACCGGTTGACAACGACGAGATTTAGTTTCAACAAACGGTCAACTAATTCCAATCACAATCACAAACGCGCCTATCATTCAACGGTCATTATCATTATACCTGACATGGGCATATTCTTTCATTCTGTCAACTCCGTGATATATTTTTTCTTTTTAGTTTCAGGACATCTTTGAAACCTTCCCGAATTCTTGTCCCCACCGAGAAGTCAGGATTTAGGCCTAACTATCCATGTATATGCCGTCAATGTTACCGACATGGACGTGACAATGTGATATAGTTAGAGGTGAATATTGTGAAAGGGCATTTCAAACATTTAAAACCAAGGCCATATTTAGTACATGAGCAGATCTATCTTGTAAATTGTATATTGTAAGTTGTAAATAAATTCTGGAATATTTCAAATGAAAGACGGATAGAATGACCATGACGACAAAACGGCAAATTGTACCATCATATTTTTGTCTGATTTAACTCAATCGTTCAACGGAATTAATGCCACATTTCAGACAGTCTAGTTGGGAGACGTCATTCAAACTGTATTCATTTCTCCAAAATGATTCTTTCCGCCTTCCAGTAAACTTTGTGGTTGGTTTCATGGTCGACATCCGGGGTTTCACGTTGGCTTGAAATTTTAATGAATTAGGTATGTTGAAGAAATTCTAACGATTACTGGTTTTTTAAAAAATTTTATTCACAAGCCACTTCAAAATACTCAAATCGAGGTGATCTTAATCCCGACCACGAGAGATGGCCAACCATAACTGTAGACTCCAGGTCGGATAGGCGGTCGTTTGTCCCATCATCCGGCTTCAGCTGGATATATAGTAGCATGGCGGTATTCTGATTAATCACCACCGTGTAGAAGTTTAAGAGAAGCTATGTGTTATTGAGGAGCGATTAACGACCGTAGACATGTGTAGTAATTAGAAGCGCCTTTGAAACTTTCTCTAAACGCAGGTCACGTCGGTCGTCGTTGGCGGTGTTTTCCATGTTTCGCTTAATTAGAACTTCACCTGCGCGCAGTTTTGATTTCTCGAAAAATAATAACGGTATTTATCGTTTTAGGGATTGCTAGCTCAATAAAGTATTCGAATTTATGCACGACCGCTTGGAATAAAAGCAATCCATAGCTGGTCGTATGTAGACAAACAATTGCGCGCGACTAGATATTTTCTCCCGACTACGTCGATACGCGATCAAGTCGAGATCAAATAAAACGGGAATACCAATTTTACATGATTTTAGCTTAAAAAGATGAAGTTATATCTCCCCCTGCCAGGTAGGAGAATATACTTAATGATGTCAATTCAGTCTTCGTTCATCGGTCTCCGATCAACGTTGATTACTCATCGTTCTTCCTTCAATGGTCATCTTTCGTCGTTCAACGGTCATCGGTTTCCGTTCATGTTTCGTTTCGTTCAGTTTTAATTCGGTCCGTTCCGTTCTTATCATGTATTGTTTCGGTTCTAAAACGTTTCAAACGAACGCAAGCGGAGAGGGATAGAAGAACCCAGTCGGTTTCGTACGTTTGTAGCCGGATATATTTACTTTCAGTCAACTCGTACCCTCACGTCTGAATATTTCGTTACCTGTTTGGTTAGAGAGCCAAATGATACCGCACGATATATTTGTCGTGATAACGTCATAGTGACGTCAATTTTTTGAAAGATAATGATATATTTATTAAATTTTTGGGCCGTTTTCTTCCGTTCTCCCAAAGTATCAAATGACTGATGATTAATATAGAAAATCGTTACTTTAAGCCCATCTTGACCGACATTATGATTTTACCCATGATCCGTTGGACCTAGAATGATCCTTTTGCTTTAAGCCCTGGATTAACCACTGTGTATTACTGCTCGTAATAAGCTATGACAAAAAAACCTTACAATACACCAATCAGAAACAACAAAATATAACCAAAAACCTATCGATTTAAATTACGATTATATGAATTGATTAGAATTTAATCCACAAGCTTTCTATGTGATATAGGTAAAGTAAGATTATACATGTAGATCAGCTAAGGACTCCAGTTGGTTTGGAAGGCGACGAGCGAGTCATTCGTCAGTCCTGTTAAGCATTTGTTCTTACTAAGTAAACGTAACATTTACAGGGTGGTGGAAAACGATGCCGGAACACTGACAAGAATTCATACGACCCACAGACAAATATACTGACTGCATATTTAAAAATAACATAATAACCAAACTGATCCCTGTGGTGATTTATATCCCAGCTACGCTTTTATTGTAGGTGTTCATGTGGACATATTGAATGGCATGACCACACAGCTCCTAGCACAGGCTTGAACGGTATTAGACACAAATATTTCAGAGTCACGATGTAATAGGCCTATCAAGTCGTCTGTTGGAAAATGATGAACTATGTGACCGCCAGATAGTAAGATAAAACGGTCCAAACGAGGGAGTACTTATTGATTTCATGTTTGAATTCCGAACAAATAAATGTGAAGCCCTACGTCGACCAAGCATTCTCATTCTCCACCATGTTTACTAGTCACAAAACTACAGTCACAATGATTTTTACAGAGGGCAAGCCTCGGGGAAGAAACGTCCACCAGCATCCTCTCATCATATAAAGGCAACAATTAAGTTCCTGGTGTGATGTATGGCTTCGCTTACAGCCATGCAACTGGGGACAGGACCTCTAAACATAGATGCAGATTTTGTCTCCCCATCAACCCTACCAGGACTGAAATTTGAGAGACCTATCCAGGCCGAAGGAGGGGTACTTTGGCCCACACTGAGTATTATTCTTATTCCTTAGGCTTGTAACAAAATGTAACAAAGGCCCAGATGGCCGCTCTTATAACGTCTAAATGTGCTTTTATTAGTTGAATTGTTTTCGATATTTTTTTATTCATGCATTTTTTCCGAAGGCTGAATAATAAATTAGGAAATAATCATTAGGTATGAAGTAAAGTACTTGTGACCACTTTTATGCATAACAAAGAAAGAACACTTAATGCTTCAGTAACAGTCTCATAGTATGATGGTCATGCCATTCATCTACAATATCTTCGAAATATTTGGAAATATATAATTTTGGATATATCAATATATTTTCCTGATTTGACTGAAGGGTCATTTGACTTCTTGTCAGTACTCCGGCATCTTTTCCCGCTGCTCTTGTTATGTTGCGTTTAATTAATCATGAATTCATCCAACACATAAACTCGTTCACTGATATTGGTACGATGCCAACCGAGACGGGAGCATCTTGCCAGTATCAGTGGACCAGTTTTTGTCTCACGAAAGGGGAGAAAGGTTGTCAAAGTTTAAAATATGTTTTCATTATAATCTTTGTTGATAATCAATGCGTAGTGCAATAGAATAAAAATAATGTTTTCATAGGCGTACTCAATGGTTACAATTGTTAGGGCGCGGGCTTCGCCCTTTCCCGCACTAACCGTGCGTAAATTAAGAAATAATGTGTTCATAGGCGTGCTAAATGGTTATTTTACGCACGATTATTGTGGGAAAGCGTATATTGCAGGGCGAGGGCTAAACCCACGCCATAAAATTCATAAAATTTCCCACACTAACCGTGCGTAAAATTAGCACGCCAATGAAAACATTATTTCTATTCCATGCACTACTCAAATTGATTATCAACAAAGATTACAATGAAAGGTTGAAAACATTTTAAACAACCTTTCTCCCCTTTTTTGAAAAACAAAATCGTCCACTGATGTTGGGACGATGCTCCCGTCTGGGGTGGGAAATTACGTGGATATATGCCTATTTGTGTCGCTTTGTTGACAATTTCCCGATAGAAACAACAGTTAAACTTGAGAAGGAAATTTCATCTTGTAATATATTTGTTTGTTTTATTCGATTGTTACTTGTATGAAAGCAGACGTCCCTTTCCTCATCTGACTTGTGAAATGGAATCTCCTAATGGACACCTGCACTTGACACATGTACATTTCACATAACCGTGGTAAATCGTGTAATAATTCTACGGTTAGCTCGATGTTATTGACACAAGTCTTATGGAAATAACCATTGAGCACGCCTAGGAAAACATTATTTCTTAGTTATATTTTGAAATTTTCTGCAACCGAACCATATTCAGCTCCCGGTCTTTCGAACCTATATTGAAGAAGATTTGAAGCATCATTTTGGATATCTAAGAAAGATAAACTCCATTTCATCCATTTATTTATCATATTGGATAAGGATAAAATGTTAATCGTGTTCATACCCAATCATGTTTACTGCAAATGATTGGAAACACGAAGGATGGGAAAGGATTATCGAAACTGTACCAACATGACGCCAGATGTGATAAGCTACGAAGTGAGATTCTCGTCATATTCCGGAAGCCTTCTATGCAAAACATTGAAATTAATTTCTTATATCCCATTCAATTTGTGTCCTTCCATGCTCTCTTAAACACTGAGGTGTAGAGTTGTGCTTCCACTTTTAAGATTAAGGAAGGCTGATTTTGAATGCCCAGGTGTCCAGAAAAATGCGTTAGAAAACATTTCAGTCTATGATGAGAAGAACGTGCAGAACCGAATATCCTGCGGCTCGATAATTCGTCTAGTAGTTGTAGCTACCATGCCACGTACCTATAGCTTGCGAAAAAAACAATATATAGGAGAGAACAACGTTGATTCCTAATAAAATATTTTGATCCATTTTCCTGACATGTTCACCCATTGTATCATGACTATCTAGAGCATACCTTCGCCGGTTAATTTGATTCAATGGTGTAAATTTGAACACAGTTTTCATCGACATCTGTGTTGTTTGCACGGTTACATACGACCCACACAATATTTGAGCAATTATCGAAAATCCGTTCAGCAAAACGGATTGGTCGCACGAATTGTTGGATTTGTGGCAAACAAACGTTGAAACTCCATTATTTTAGGTCCCTTTATGAACAAATGAAAGAGGGAACATCAATGCCATCGTTACACAAATAACAACGTTTAATTGTTCCGATATCTATTTTTAACTTTAAACATTAGATCCAAGTTTACGAAACATTACTGCAAGTGACACATAGCATTGTTCCCCCCCCCCCCCTCCACGTCAACAGATTGACGACTATACGTATTACGTATTACTATTTACCTTGTTTATTAGTGTCCGGTAGATACACACATGGGTCAATGTGAAAGTTCCGTGCAGGCGACGTTTGCCTACAGAATTCCAAATATGATGACTTGTTGATATTCTATATTTACGCCTTCTATCTATACAAAATTAACTAACATACAAGCGTTTTCCTCTATTACTCTCCGTGATATTACTGGCTCTTCTCTAGTAGGCTTCAATTGTATTATAAGGATTCACTTGCGTGAAAGAAAAGTTATACTAGTTCGATCAAAATTTCTAAATATTCGTCTGCCAAGCAACATCAGTCATTTGGATTGAATTACGCCAACATCCAGCTTTATGATGACTTGCTACCTGATACATTGGTGATGCCCGTGGTTGATCGTATCGCTTCGTGACATCTGCACATTTTCTTGATTTCAAGTCGGCTCCCAGGAAGTAAGAGACAGTACACGTATGGGTCCACGGCGCTACTCACCACCCCCAGTGTTATCAACAAACGGGCCAAATTAAACACATCAGGAGATTTCGTTGCAATGAATCCAAATAAGAAAGTAGGTAACAACGTAACGACCATGACTGATGTGAGAAGGATGTGTGTGATCAGATGTTTCACTTGTCGGCGTAAAAATTCCTTTTTTCGACTGCCCTCGCCAAATCCACTAAGTTGTAGCTCGTGTTTCAATTTCAAGCAAATAAGTGCATAGAAGAGAGCAGTGAGACTTGCGGATACACCAACAGATATTTTAAGAATAACCATTGAAGCACTGAACTGAAATTTTTTGCTTGGGGGTCCAAACTCACCGCCTGGCAAAAAGCTCGAATTTCCATTGTTGATACCTCTTTCATGTGACGAAGTTTCATTTCTGTATGCAATTGCGAAATCTCCAATTGAAGAAGAACCTTCCGATAATTGGGATTGAAAAGCGTTGATACGTGTCGCGTTCACATGTAGCTCAGATGGTCGATATGGAGGCTGCATGAAGATTACAAGCAATATGGCGATGATGTCCGAGAAGAGAAGAAAACAAACGAGAAAGAATTTCCGTGGGCGCCCAAACGGATTGAATATCCTCCAACAGCGAAATCCCGCTATAAAAGTTAGCGTCATACAGGAAATGAAGGTTCCAGCCATATAAACCCGGAGATTAATCTGCCTATCGAGTAACTCCAACACTGGCTGCCAATCACCAAAATCTCTTCGGGAACTATAATAGCCCAGACCCTCTAAGGTGATGCCGCTAATGGCATGGATAAAACACAGCAAAAAGTCTGCCACCGCTAAATGCAAATAAGCTAAGCTGTTCATACTTTTATGCCGGATGGACCTGATGGTAACAAAAACAGCGGCCATGTTACCTGGTATTCCGAAGAGAAGGATCAAGGAAAGCAAAGCCACCCTACCAGCCATTAGATTTGAGTATTCCATATTCCTCTCAAATATAATGAAAATCACGAATGGCGATGTTTCTTGCTGCGCACGACTTTATAGCACTCCGTAATCGATAAGCTAGCGTCTTGTATTAATAGTAAGAGAATAGGCGGTGTTTTGAAGAAGAAACGGAGACTGTCAACGGTGGAACGTGTGAATCAAATATGGTAGGTAATCTTCACGTAGGCTAAAATCAAAGGCTGCAGATAAAAGGCGGACACTGGTAGAAGGTAGAATTCATAGTATTATTATTGATTGTTATGATAATAGCAAGTATCCACCCTTGTTGGCCTGTTCATAGAAATGTTAATATATAAACTAACTCTTCGTCATGATTTAGGTTCGTCAAATTCGTCAATACCTCATTCACAGACACTTCATTCTGTGTATACTTGATCCCTGAATAGGCATATCAAACATGTAACTTTCGTACGATGGTCAATTGTAATCAGTCTTTCGTGACAAAATATGGAAGGCCGTTTGTGAAACGACCAAAAAATAAGCGATTTACCTTCGTAGTCGATCATAGTCGGGTCATGTGTGAGTCATTTCGCATATTTGCACGTGACAAACTGCATTTTTGTTTTTTGCATTTTCACATGAAATGTTCTCTCATACAAAACATACAGCTATGACGAGAAGATGTCAAGATAAAACTATTAATGAAAATACCTCGCAATAGTGAAGCAAATTTCAGAAACAATCCTGCTAGTGGATGATAAAAGCATGTTCACTAGACAAACCCACGCTAAAAGATGGCATCATTGAAAAGTGGTGACCGATTTTCTCTTTCAAGAAACAAACTGATGATTTATGTTAATATATGAATGCTTGAATGTTGGTGATAATCGTGTCTTGTAAGGTTTTCCGATTCATGGACGACGGCTGTTACTGAAAGTCTGATAGTCTGAAAGGCCCGCATTCCTAAGTTTCTTATGCCTATCTTATTTCCTTAAGGAAAACGTTGAAAGAGTTCAAGCCTGTTCTCCGGAATGGCTGGCTGTACGATAAAGATTTGACTGAGATACAGAAATCGGCTAGCCTTAATTGTGACTGTTCATATGAACGAGATGTCAAGCTGGCATCACATGGTGTGCAAACGACCCCTAGCAAGACTGGCTTTAGAGTCCATGGCACTGTCCATAGTGTGGACCATTGTAACTGTTTCTCAGTGCAGACTGGTTATGTGGAAACCATTGCAGCACCAACGCAGTCACGATTTTCGCATTCTCTGTGTTATTCCATCAGTTGCAGAAAACATTGTTTTATTATATAGTATTACACAGAAATGGGTTTATTCGACTTTCCAATTTAAAGAGATCTTTTTACGTGCGATATTATGTGCGTTAATGATCAGTATAACGACGTCAAAATCCGATTCAATTTTTTATTCAATTATTGTCAATAATAATTAAACCCAGGATAACATGAGTTGAACGATGCTGTAGGCATAAAAGTCTTGAAGTGAAAGTTTGGTGATAGGGATCTAGGTCTCAGGTTCCTAAATAAAAAAAAATCCCAATCCGTTAACTTACACGTAATCTCTGCCAAAGACCAGAATTTTCTCGAGTTTTTTCGACCTTCGATGCAACGATTAATGAAAAGCCATTGCTACCGGTGGCAAGTATGGTATTTGTTCTATTCAGCTGCAAAATTTATTTCGATTCACTACTCGATAACATACCTCGCCGCGGGACTATTTCCGGAGCCTGAGCACTGCTTTCAGCAGGCAGTGGAAACAACAAAATGAGGACCTCATGTGTAGAGGCGCGCACAGTTTGAAATTTTGACGGAAAATGTTGGGCTAGAGGTTTGTCACCTTTTAGCACTTGAAATAAACTACTTTTTGTCGAAAGATGGAAGTCTAAATTCATTTAGGGAATCAGAGAGATACAATTCTGTTAATACTTTCGAACGTGTAAATTATTTAGGAGTCTGATGCCCCTACATTGCATGGGGTTCTTCAGCTGATGGCCAGGGCGAGCAAATCGTGTAAATACTGAAACACCAGTGTCCTCTATCTCACAGAAATACAATCTCAGGATATGACTATTAATCCAATGAGATAGAAGACAATGGTGTTCCAGCAGTTAGAACATTTGCTCCCCTTAGCCGTCAGCTGGATAAATCCATTGAATTATTAATGCTACAAGAGAGAATACTGGTGTGCCGTAGATTGTGAAGAGAGATTTTTGTCGATTCGTGGCACATTGGGCACCAGTGGAGTGCGGGAGGAAATATCTATACCATCACAATATCGTCGATATAAACGTGGGGTTTCCAATGGTAGAAAGCCCTTTCCATCCCTTTTACAGGTATTCGAGTTAACTCCAAGTCGGGATACTCTAATCGATTTTTCATATTTTTGTCAGTCAGAAAATATCAAACAATCAATGAAGGTTACCGGTATATGAAAAACAATTCAAGCGACTCCATAATGAAACGCAATTGAGTCAACACGTTTGAGCACTTATGGTTCTTACGGTCCGGGGTTATTATGGTACATTTAAAGTGTAAATGTATTTATAAAACTGTAGTTACATCTATTGTAATCAACCTCTAAAGGATGTAAGAGGTACGGGTTTCAGATTCATGTATGTAAATTATGATCATGTTAGAATCCGCTATGGCGACCTAAGTATGCGTTTTCAGTCGTCTTCTTCTAAAAGGAGATAAATTAGTTTGTGTTCTTTGTCATCCTTCTAAACATCAGGACTTTATCACAAATTACACACCCTTTCACTCATCTGTCTGACTACCGAGGTAAGACAATACACCGCGAAATACCACTTTGGTTGATTACAGGTGTACATCTCCAGTCTATGTTAGCCCTGCTCTGCTTGGATTCAGTTTACATGAACACTCTTGTAATTCGCAAGTATTGGTCTACCATCAGTCACGAGATGAAGGCGTCCAAACAGCTTTCTATTTTCAGATGAGTTCACCTTTGTATTTTCTTTTGTTGAACAGTAGTCGTTTTGCTCGTTTTGATGAGCGGTGTCCTTTGGATTATATTCTTTAATGGACGACGGCTTAATTACGAATGACGGACCAGACGCTGGTTAATCAAACAAAAAGCTTGAAACAGGTGATCTTTCTTCGTTATTCTTTCTTTGATGCTCTTTGTTAGTCACCTGCCAGTGCAAAACAGGATACCGCGCTCTTCACAGCTTGTTAAAGCGGACGTCTCGGTATTATTGTGGCGGTAGTGTGATTTTGAACGTAAATGCTTTGCAGTATTGGGGAGAAAAAGAGTCCATCACTCGCCTCGAGAGGCTGCAACAATGTTCCCAAAAGGAGACGTGGGTGAGCGTGAGGCCAAATGTAAAACTAACAGCGATATCAGCGAATGAATAATGTCGAACATGTGAAACCCATTCTTTTGTATCGCTTTATGCGAGGGTCGAGCTGCCTGCAATACATGAAATGATCAGCAAGATCACGCTGTGAATATTCTGAACAGTGCAAATGTACTACATGTAGTATTTTCTTTCTGTACACATTTTGCTCAAAAAAGTCAGTGCAACATCAAAGACCTCCGTAACTGGCACAAAATGTACGTTACAAACGTTGGCAGTGCAGCACCTTCGTAGAAGAGATAAGCGATACACGGAACACCAAAACTACGGACTTCGTCGTCAACTGAATTCCCTCATAAATGTTCAATAAATAGTATTTCTGTGGTTTTGCGTCTGTAACATAGTTGGGAAAGCACAATTCCAGAAAGATTCGCTAAAGTGAAAATAGACCCAATCGACGATCAAAACAGTTATTCAGCTGATTGTATTCTTTGGAACTTTGTTTTCCCAAGCTTTAAATTTGTCCTGTCCGTTATGTTGATTATGCTTTTTAATGTTTCATGCTGTAAATAATGGAATACTCACGTAGATTTGCATATCTCTCTCTCTCTCTCTCTCTCTCTCTCTCGTTGACTGCCTACTAATAATTGGATATCCTTTGTGGTAACAATAGATGAGCACTGTTTCTACGCAAAAGGAAAACTGAAAGCTTTAAGACAGACGATACTATATGTATATCAGTGATTTATGAAGTCAATAAAAGTACCATATTGTCGATTAAAATGCTCAATTATTAGCATTGCATCACATTTTGGCTTCTTAGTGCAGGGGCATAATTCTTTGGGTATTTTTGTTTGTAAATTATTGGCAACAGGCATTTTCTTATAGATTGAACCGTCCCGACTAACAAAAATGTTGGTGCCAAGTTTTCTATACTGAGTTTGATGTAGTTTGGGTTAATAGTTTCTGGCTTCGTTGATATTGAGTACAGAAATCTAGCGCTCTTTTACACTTTTCGCGGTATCATCAGAATGACTAAAAATCTTTCCACGGTTTCTGAAATTTAGCGATACATATCGCATGCTGATAGCAAAATACGAACGTAGCGTGCAAATCTATGGCGTTGCGTTTCGTAACTTGTATCTAATTCCGCTTAACCCGGAGCTAGGGGCCGTATGAACTCATGTACTTCAAGATCCTCATGGTGCTCATATGAACAGTCACAATCAAAGCGTGACTGAGATACATCATTCTCTAGATAACGACTTTACAACGATTATTATGGATAAAGAATACTGATCAGCGACATGGATTTTATATTTTTGGAACATTATGATGCCTTGTCTGCATCACTGAAAACTGTTGATCGCTTCTCTCTTGCAGGAAACTAGCCTATGTTTATGTATACTATGATTGTTTTTTGAATTTGGTACTAATACTGCTATATGGATATGGAATAGGTCTTTGGATATAGACGCGGATATTCTCTAATGGACGACGGCTGAATTATGAATGACGGACTAGAGACTTGTATATTAGAATATCTTATTGGACTAATTTTGAGCCCATTTCCGAAATTTTAGTGATTAACCGTCATGCTATAATTCAAAATAGCGCTCATGTGGGAGCATCCATAAATCGTGCTTTTTCAGGTTTTTCATCTAAAATGCATTATTCTTAGCCCAGTATGCAAATTTGTTAACATCAGCGGGTCTCGCATCAGCGCCTATGGCCTTACACATTTTTGGAATATTTCAAGGCACTATTCGTAGCTCAATGTGCGCATCTATCACAACTGAGGGATCTTTAAGCATAGTATAACATAACATTTTGAATCTATTTACATATCCTTAAAATCAAGATTCTACGGTCAAATTCAAAATCGCGCACTGAGATACATCATTTTTTAGATGACGACTTTACAACGAATATTATGGATTAAGAATACTGATCAGCGGTACGAATTTGATATTTTTGGAACATCATGATGTCTTGCCGGCATCATTGAAAACTGTTGACCGCTTCTCTCTTGCAGGAAACAAGCCTATGTTTTTGTATACTATGATTGTCTTTTTGAATTTGGTACTAATACTGTTATATGGAAAATGGAATAGGTCTTTGGATTATGGACGCGGATATTCTCTAATGGACGACGGCTGGATTATGAATGACGGACTAGACGCTTGTAATATGGAGTCATCTGAAAATCACACTTTTTTATGTTGCTCGTATAAGTCAAGGCATTATTCTTAGCTCAGTGTGAGAAGTTCCCAAAACTGAGACATATCTAAGCATAGCCTAGCCTCTTACGCCCATTTCGAGTCTATTTGCTTTTCAAAATGGCGGACATATGGAGTTATCTGAAACTCATACTTTTTTCATCATGCTCCTTCTTTGTTCATTGTGCAAATTGCTCATTGTGAAAATTTATTAAAAGTGAGAGATATCTAAGCATAGCCTGATAGCTTACGCCCATTCTGAATCTAATTACATATCTCTAAGATCAAAACTTGACATCAAATTGAAAATGGCGGACATATGGGGTCATCCAAAAATCATATTTTTTTCATGGTACTCGTTTTGTTCAAGGCATTATTCTTAGCTCACCGTGTAAATGTTTCTAACGTGACAGATATCTAAACATAGCCAAAAGTCTTCCGCTTATTTTGAATCTATTTGCTTTTCGCCAGGATTAAGATATGGTGAAAAAATTCAAAATGACGGTCGTATGAGTTCCTCTGAAAATCATACTTTTCATCTTGCTCGTATAGTTCATGGCACTATTATTAGATCATTATGGCTAATATATCACAACAGATGGATCTATAAGCATAACCTAACATCTTTCTCCCAAATTGAGCCTATTCAGATATCCCTAAGTTCAAGATTTGATGATCAAATTCAAAATGTCGGTCATATGGGGTCCTCTAAAATCACATGTTTCATGCGACTAGTTTAGTACAAGACATTATTCTTTCATTGTCCAAATTCATCAAAATTGAGAAATATCTTTGCATAGCCTAACATCTTATGCCAAGTTTGAAGCTATTTGCAAATCACCAAAATCTAAATATAATGGTCAAATTCAAGAATGTGGGGTTTCTTGTACAGGCAAACCCATCTTTAGTTGATTGTGCAAATTTATCAATACTGAAGGCTCTTTGATCATAGCCAAAGACCCTGTGCCCATGTTGAATCTATTTGTTAATCTTCATATTAAAAATCATAGTCAATGTCAAAATGGGAGAGAGAAAAACATTAGAAAAAACATTGTTCAAGACTTTTCGTTGACGCCATTCAGAATTTATCTATGATTAATTTTTCTACAATTTCTGTTATGCCATATTCAACGCTTTGTTACTCCAGTATGCACACTAATTTACCTGATATACATTTAAATTTCAAACGTGAATTTTCATACACATATTTGAGAATATATGCTGCGTCTTGTTGGAAACCCGTAATTTCAACTAAGCGGCAGTCATATTTGACACCATATTGAAGTTTTGGGTCACAATGGTATCCATTGTCAAGAATAACAATACACCTTTATTTTATGTCACATACTCAAGTAAATAAACACAGTAAACATAGTATTATGGTGAATTGAATGCGACCATAATACCTAACTGGTTACGAAAATTCAAATTTTACTCGGGATGAGCGGAGGGTCTAGAAATACGTATCTAGGTTTTGAGGATGGTGGGGGTGAAGGGGTAGGGGTATTTTTCCGGGGCAGACTGTCACACCCAACACCTATCATCGAGCTAAGGGGCATAATGTCTTTTACATAGACTGAGGTATCTGCGTACAACACCTAAAATATTCTACAATAAAACCTACAAGGTGGGAGAGCGGCATAATAGTGAATCAGCCCAGAAAGTGCATTTCAGATTGTTTTGATATCTTCGCTATTATACCTCACTGCGATACTCGGCTCAAAATAATATTAAACGTTGTATTATTTACCTAATAAACCGCCGGTGTACAATATTATGCTGTTGTATAAAGGCTTTCTGTTTTCTTTGTGCGTTCAGTTCTGTTCATTGTTTCTAGCATAAACATAACAAAGGACATGCAAGTAATATACTGCGACAGAAACAGTTGTTTTCTGTTAAGTATATCAGTGTGTTAGCCTGCAAACAGTGGATAATAAGCTGTTATATTAGCACAGCTAAGGGACGTAGCATATGGAGACGGTATGCCACACATGGTATCAGGCTGTCAGTCTGAAAAAATAAAATAATGTAAAAACAAAATGAAAAATTCTGAGAAAATATTACGTTGAATAACGACTGGAATTCATGACGTCAACGTGTCGTCAGTATAATGACCATTGAGACATAAGTTGCATCGTTTGATACACCATGGCCCAGATACAGGTTGTTGGAGTTTCAGTCCTATTTTGGAAGTTGAGTCAGATTCTGCCTCTAAATAACCACCTCTGCAGAAAAAAAAATCACATTTAGCAGATTCTGCCGAAAAAGTGGTAGGGGTAATCTTATGGAATATTTCGCCAAAGATTCGGGTGATCATGGTCTTTTTTGGTATTGCTGAATATTTGGTATTGGTCATATTTGGTATTGCAATTTGGTATTGCTGACGACGAGAACCGTCGTCAGTTTCCTGGATACGTGAAAATAACCTACCCGTTGAAATACAGATATCAGCGACAGGTTTTACGGATTTGAGCAATTTTAAACTCATTTTGGAAGATATAATCGTGAGAGACCACTGTAAATAATTACATATGCCTAATATGTAATTAGCCATAATATACGAGTTGTCAGAGCATCTCCATCACAGCTCTCTAGATTTGTATCTATTACCGCTTATGCCGGTGATAGGGGCCGTGTGGTCATGTCATCCAAGTTGCCACATGAACAGGTACAATAAAAGCGTACCTCAGATACAACACATGTCACGATTCGTTAGATTCTTGGTATGTGCTTTAGAATAGGTTAAGCAGAAGACTATAATGTGAAGCCATGTGACTCTGTCATTATGTCGGCACCTCTTCCCACTTCCCTTATATGTGTTGTAATTTCTCTCAAGTGTATGCTTGGACCAGTTCAGCACCTTCAATTTGGAGCCCAGTATAGAGGGGCAGTTAAATATTTGGTAATTATACATTCGTTTTATCAATTTCGTTGAAAATTTGATCAAAAAAATGTTAAATGGCGTTTTTTACCAAAATGCACCAGCTGTTACCACCAAGACGCACATTTTCAGACTCAGCACAAAATTTTGAGCTAGCAAACATGCTCAAACATTCTGGCCTCCGATGTACAATTGAAAGTGCCCTAGCTTTTGGACCACCGAACAAGTCAATTTGGAGCGATATGCAAGAGGTGGGAAAACTGTCGACGTCTGGAGACTAAAAAGCAACCATATGACTCTACAGGAAAGCATTCGTCGATACCTAACATTCAGACCCAAGAATTATATTTTAGGGCAAGGACGAAGCCCGCGCCCTAAAATTTATCAACTTTCCCACATTACCCGTGCGCAAAATAACGATTTAGCATCCATATGAAAACATTATTTCTATTCTATTGCACTACTCATATTGATTATCAACAAAGATTACCATGAAAGAGTGGAAAAATATGGTAAACGTTCACAAACCTTTCTTCCCTTTGTTGAAATGTGCCTTCTGCCTCAGTTGGCAGCGTGCCAATATCAATGGACGATTTTATGTCATCTCTCAGAAGGGAACGCAGTCGTTCTGTCACCTGAGACCGTGTTAAACATACATGCATACAATCCTATTTGTGTGTCATTCTTAATCAATGTCACGATGGAACCAACAGTTTAATTTGAGACGGAAATTTACGGCTTTATTAAAAATATAAAACGAATTTAATACCTTTAAATATCCGCATTCCCCATTTTGTTTGCCTGTCGGTCCCTGGTTGATTTCGTTTGTTAGCCCGATCTCTTAATTTCTCATCGTCAGCGGAGGAAAATCTACCTTTGTTCAGCTGATCACACTCGTCTTGTGTCTGCATTTAAAACAGCAAGAAGCGATTCATTATCTGAGTCTCACATGAACTCTTCGATCTCCGTTTCTCTAGATAATTCGTATCGGAAAGCACGTCTTGTTTCTCCTGTTGAATCTGTTTTTTATTGTGTATCACCAATTAGTTTGTAAATATCTGCGATTATACATTTTCTGCCTTTAAAATAAACTAAAGTTCCTTCTTGCAGAGTATCCATTCTATATATTCATTGGAATGTATAAGCAGACGAGAATTTGTCCTGCCATTCATCACCCGCCCTGCGTATTTGGCGCGGGTGAATGATTTCAATGCAGTCATGCAGTCACGGTCATTTTGTTTCAATTGTAATTTCAGCTACCGAAGGAACGTAATAGGTGTAATCAATACACATATTGAAGTGAGATCTAAGTGAGATCTAATTACATGTACTCCAATTAATTTCTGTTAATTGGCGTAAATTTGTGCCGTATACACTGCCTTTGATGCGTTGTAGCCAGGCCTAGGAAACAACTCCATCCTCAGTTCCTTATCCATCCATCTATTTCCATGTACTGGGGGCCAATTCCATGTGCACCAGAAATACTCACTCTCCTGTAATACTCCTCCGCGTAAAAACTTCCTTGCGCTCGGACAAATTTTCGTCAATATCCGAGGTCTTTCTTGGTCCGCTTTTCCCGAATGTTGTCGACGGAAATAGCCGAGAAGAGCAGATGTTCTTCTCTCAAAGTCAGGAATTAAACTGTTCACCTTTCGCGAAGGGTATATTCAATTCGTGAAAGGAATACAGGTTATTGTATCAATACAAACCAGCTCTCGGCTGTCACAATCCACACACAGTATAATAATAACCGTACATTATTGGGAACTCGATTATACGTCGTGTCACTCACAACACATATTCAAAATCATTGTTTATGAAAATGTGCGATATCAGATATGTTCAACATACCGTACATCTTAATTCGTTAAATTTTATACGCTATGGATTCAAGGTATCATATCAAAATATAGTTGAATTCCATCAGCTGGAAGAGCAGTCCCCTTTCGTTACGGGTCTCGTGAAAATGCTCTCTCTTAGTAGATCTACAAGTAGAAATTGTCATGGTTTTTCACGAAATCCAGAGCCAGTGATATCATGAAGTCAATACGTTAAAACATGACGAACATCATCCTCGCTAAAACCATGCAAGGGTATCCAAGATTTCGCCTTTGGCTCAAAAGGAAACCTTGAACTTGTGAAGATGGACAAACATGAGACAGTCGAATCCTATGTTTCTAGTACCGAGATAGCCGTCATTTCTGGAGTCGAAAGTGAATGTTGGAAACTGGGGTCTCTATCGCTCTTTTTTGCTTTTGACGAGGTCCGCGCCAAGCAGAACAGTACGTAACCGCTCATAACATCAAAGCAAATGTAAGCTAAACAATCCGCCAATTAGTTTATATTTTACTAATGCAATAACCCATAGTACCGTATGACAAAAATAAACATTCAATGAGAATTAAAGTGTAACAGTAATAATTGATAATTCTAATAATTGAGTCTGATACTTGTAGTTGATGTGAAAGAATAATTCAGGCATAATAAAATTTTCTGAAGACTGACGTTATACACAGGTAGCATTCACCAGGCTACAGAAAGAGTAGTGTGTGTGTGTGGAGCGGGGTGAAGGTCTATAAAAATAGCAATAATAATATATATAAAAAACAAATAAATATATATAGTAAATTTCGAACAACAGAATTCCCGTCAACACTACTAGATTCCGACAAATCGTGCACGTATTCCCTGTGAGAGATGCCATTCATGGGGCCCAGTTGAATTCGCCCAGTTCTAGAGAAGATAGTGACTATAGGACAGAGCATTCCAGTCCTGTCGGATTTACTATTATTGACAACAGGAACATATAGGTGAGTAAATAAAGAAAGAGAATTCAGGTTGAAAATAGCAGTTTTCGGCTAGAGAAATCTGCCCAACCTACCGCAGGAACTACAGCCGGCATCGGCGCGCTGTCGCATTTATTCACATGAAAATTAAGTAGGCCTACAATACATAAAAACACACAGAAAGATAAACATTCTAATATTTAATTAAAGCATGTAAAGCAAGACAATGTTTTGTCCACAAACATCTTTCGCAAACCAATTCCTGGCTTTGTCGTGTAGTGTCAAACCATCACCTCTTACAGCGAAGTCTCGGTATTGTGTCACAATCAACGCTCCATTTCATGAAGAGCGATTTTCGTGATCCCAAGGTGAAAAGGCCGAACTGACTTCGGAAGAGAAATGGTGCGAGTCCATGGAACTTTGTCCGCGGCCGTGGAATACCTCCCGAGCGCAAGGATTGGATGAGAGCCAGGATTTCTGGTACATGCACACGGAATTGGCCCGAGCACATGGAAATAGATGGATGGACAAGGAACTAACCAATGAAAAACTTTCCAATCTAATGTAAACTGCGCGTTGGTTTTCACCAAACCATGAATATTATATTTCTTGCACCGATAAATTGACATTTGGGTACAATAAAATATATCGTACTGTTGAATTATTGCAATATGTAGTCTATAGGATTTTTGAGTTTTGTGGTTTACAGATGTGCATGGCAGATTGCCTAAATTTATCTCAACTTACTGGCAACAGGGAACATTTAAACCACTTGAATATAGTCTCTAATTAATTTGTGAGAAAGCAGCCTTTCAGTTTTCAAGAACCCTCGGCTTGTGTTCAATTTGGATAAACAGGAAAACATTGCACAATAACTAGTAAACGTTCCATAAACTCTGAAAACAGCAGAAAGCTACGTTGAATTCTTTAATTGATCTATTGCTTAATTGAAAATTCGTAATGTCTTAGAGAATCAGCAGAAGAAAATTTTAGTACGAAACATGCACAAAACAGTGTAGACGTCTACCGCATGGCTCAATATTAGGAGTGCTACTTTTCAAAATCTTCATGAATGACAGAGGGCTTACCTCTCCATGATCCGCGACTACTACTAGAAGAACTAAGATTGGTACCTTGAGACATCTTCCAAATGACCTCAAACACACATCGGAAAACGATAGGAAACGGTCGCCAGTTTCCAAGATGGCCGACATAAGAATGTCACACATATAGAATTTCGACCGATGTTTTTTCATAAATTCACACGGGGCCTCTCAGAGCTTTCAAATTGCTCATAATTATATCGCTCAAAAAAACAAACATTCCGACATACTTGAAACATTCAATCCTTGACATCTCAACGAAACAGTCACGGTCTATCACTGACTATGTAACCCCTGAACGAAAATTAAGAGCTGAAACATTCCCACATCATACCGTATCATATTGGACTTGTTTGAACGCCATTTCGAGAATCGTAGGTGTAAAGGGCTCACGGTACACCAGACTATACACATTATGACTGAATATTTAGGTTAAATTATAATATAATTCTATACCTACATTTTGAAGCACCCTGCCAGAAAATACTGGCTCGGGTGGCTCTATCACCTGGGCTACCAAGTCCAGAAGCTCAGTTGGACGATATCCCCTAAATCTTCCTACATTGAGAAACACCATGCCAGAAAATACAGGCTCAGGTGAGACTCAAACTCACGACTTAGGGGATACCATCCCACTGTTTTATCAACTGAGCAACCGAGTTCGGTAGCTCAGTGAGACGGTATCCCCTAAGTCGTGAGTTCGATTCTCACCCAAGCCAGTATTTTCTGGCAGGGTGTTTAACAATGTAGGAAAATAATTATACTATAATTTATCCCTGAAGATGACTGCAATTATTTTGGCTAAATGGTTCGATATATGTGATGTTTTATGACGACCATATCGGAAAACAGCGGCCATTCAGTTTTATCTCACGAGGGTTATAGCACTTTAAAGATGGCAATGTCTGAATGTAGCCAAAATACTATCGCCAGGCTCTTTTTGAACACAACTACAGTCCCAATTGCGTTCTTCTTTCCATTTTTTGTTTACCTTTTTCCGTTCCGTTCCGGTTCTTTCCATTCATTTCCCATTCAACGGTGATCGTTTTCCGTCCGCTCATGGGCCATCGTTCTCTGATCCGTTGGTTTCATCGTTTATCAGCCTTCGTCCATCGGTCTTCACTCGATAGTTTCAACGGTCTTCTGTTACTTGTTCCGTTCATCGTTCCATTCCTCGTTCTATTCGCAATTAAAATGTTAAACGCCTGTCAGTGCTTCTGAAAACTTTGCATTATAAGGACGTGTGCAACTTGTTGATGCAAATGGACGATTGCCTATCATTGAAGGTTGAAGATTATTCTTGAGGGTACAAAAAATACACAGTTATTAGGCATCAGTTAACTGTATATAATGTACGGTGCCGCGGTAGATCCCCGTAATCATAGTGTTTTTCTTTTGATCTTTTCCCCACGTCTGTGCCATATTACGCTTACGATAAATTCCCTAAGTATTCGTGAAATTCAGACGAGCGTTGAAACTCCAAAACTGTCACTTTTGAATTAATTTCGACTTCTATAACAAGGGAAGTTTCGAATTATTTGTGGCACTGGTAACTTTTGACGGAGACTCAGAATGGCGAACTGCTTTTTTCGTCTAGGAATAAACTTCGATATCGTGCCAACAGACATATATCAGAGTTCCAACATTTACAACACAGGAAGAAACTGACAATCACTGCGCACTTCGTGAATCCTTTTGGATCAAAACACTTCAAACACGGCAACCCTTTGGTAAGAACATAGACCCAGGTAAAGTTGCTAACAAAGAGTTTATTCCCTTCGTTCTCCAATATAGAAGTAGGAATGTTGAAGCGGCCCGTATACTGAATGAGGGATACGAAACACTCCAAATAAAACTAAGCTTGCCATTTAATCTGAGACCTATCATAGCGTACTCAAAAGGTCGGAGTTTACGCGATTTATTGGTAAGGAGTAAATTTCGTCCCATATCGTGATCATTATCACGTGCAATTCGACATGGCATAAACTAATATATAGCGAACCTATTTGAACTCTATACGAAACTTGTCTCTAGGAATATTTTTAGGATAAGAGATTTATAAATCCGCGTGCCCGTGCCTTCCACTCTTGACAAATGTGTATGCCGTCAATTTTATCTACATGTACGTGACAATGTGATATAGTTACACAATTTCAATAACAATTACGGATTATTTCGTTTTCATATTGGGAATCAACCTAATAAACACTGTAATGCTCTTCAGAGGGGAATATTGTGGAAGGGCATTTCAAAGATTTAAAACCAAGGCCATATTTAGTAAATGAGCAGGAAATAAAATCGAAAGCCTGTGGCGATCCATTCAAGTTCGTTTCAGTTAACTGGGAAATTAGACCTATCTTGTAAATTGTAGATTGTAAGTTGTAAATGAATTCTGGAATATTTCAAATGAGAGACGGATAGAATGACCATGACGACAAAACGGCAAATTGTACAATCATACTTTTATCTGATTTAACTCGATCGTTCAACGGAATTAATGCCACATTGCAGACAGTCTAGTTGAAAGACGTAATTCAAACTATATTCATTTCTCCAAAATGATTCTTTCCGCCTTCTAGTAAACTTTGTGGTTGGTTTCATGGTCGACATCCGGGGTTTCGTGTTGACCTGAAAAGCTATGTCTGTTAATGAAAATGTGTTCACAAACACAACTTCAAAATATTCGAGGTGATCTTAATCCCGACCACGAGGGATGGCCAACCATAACTGTAGACTCCAGTTCGGATAGGCGGTCGTTTGTCCCATAATCCGGCTTCAGCTGGTTATATAGTAGCATGAAGGTATTCTGATTAATCACCACTGTATAAAAGTTTAAGAGAAGCTATGTGTTATTGAGGAGCGATTAACGACCGTAGACATGTGTAGTAATTAGAAGCGCCTTTGAAACTTTCTCTAAACGCAGGTCACGTCGGTCATCGTTGGCGGTGTTTTTCATGTTTCGTTTAATTAAAACTCCACCTGCGCGCAGTTTTGATTTTTCGAAAAATAATAACGGTATTTATCGATTTAGGGATTGCTAGCTCAAAAATGTATTCGAACTTATGCATGACCGCTTGGAATAAAAGCAATCCATAGCGGGTGGTATGTAGACAAACAAGTTCGCGCGACTAGATAATTTCTCCCGACTACGTCAACACACGATCAAGCCGAGATCAAATAAAACGGGAATACCAATTTTACATGATTTTAGCTTAAGAAGATGAAGTTGTATCTCCCCCTCCCAGGTAGGAGAATATACTTAATGATGTCAATTCAGTCTTCGTTCATCCGTCTCCGAACAACGTTGATTGCTCATCGTTCTTCGTTCAACGGTCATCTTTCGTCGTTCAGCGGTCATCGGTCTCCGTTTATATTTCGTTTCGTTCAGTTTTAATTCGGTCCGTTCCGTTCTTATCATGCATTGTTTGGGTTCTAACACGTTTCAAACAAACGCAAGCGGAGAGGGATAGAAGAACCCAGTCGGTTTCGTACGTTTCTAGTCGGATATAATTACTTTCAGTGAACTCGTACCCTCACCTCTGAATATTTCGTTACCTGTTTGGTTAGAGAGCCAAATGATACCGCAAGATATATTTCTCGTGATAACGTCATAGTGACGTCAATTTTTTGATAATGATATTTTTATTCAATTTTTGGGCCGTTTCCTTTCGTTTTCCCAAAGTGGCAAATGACTGATGATTAATATAGAAAATCGTTACTTTAAGCCCATCTTGACCGACATTTTGATTTTACCTATGATCCGTTGGACCTAGAATGATCCTTTTGCTTTAAGCCCTGGATTAATCACTGGGTATTACTGCTCATCATAAGCTATGACTTACAGAAAACCTTACAATACACCCATCAGAAACAACAAAATATAACCAACAACCTATTGGTTGAAATTATGATTACATGAATTGATTAGAATTTATTCCACAAGCTTTCTATGTGATATAGGTAAAGTAAGATCATACATGTAGATCGGCTAAGGGACTCCATTTGGTTTGGAAGGCGACGAGCGAGTCATTCGCCAGTCCTGGTAAGCATTAGTTTTTACTAATTAAACGTAACATTAACAGGGTGGTGGAAAACGATGCCGGAACACTGACAAGAATTCATACGACCCACAGACAAATATACTGACTGCATATTTAAAAATAACATAATAACCAAACTGATCCCTGTGGTGATTTATATTCCAGCTACGCTTTTATTGTATGTGTTCATGTGGACATATTGAATGGCATGACCACACAGCTCCTAGCACAGGCTTGAACGGTATTAGACACAAATATTTCAGAGTCACGATATAATAACCCTATCAAGTCGTCTGTTGGAAAATGATGAACTATGTGGCCGCCAGATAGTAAGAAAAACGGTCTAAACGAGGGAGTACTTAATATAGATTTCAAGTTTGAATTCCGAACAAATAAATGTGAAGCCCTACGTCGACCAAGCATTCTCATTTTCCACCATGTTTACTAGTCACAAAACTACAGTCACAATGATTTTTACAGAGGGCAAGCCTCGGGGAAGAAACGTCCACCAGCATCCTTTCATCATATAAAGGCAACAATTAAGTTCCTGGTGTGATGTATGGCTTCGCTTACAGCCATGCAACTGGGGACAGGACCTCTAAACATAGATGCAGATTTTGTCTCCCCATCAACCCTACCAGGCCTGAAGTTTGAGAGACCTATCCAGGCCGAAGGAGGGGTACTTTGGCCCACACTGAGTATTATTCTTATTCCTTAGGCTTGTAACAAAATGTAACAAAGACCCAGATGGCCGCTCTTATAACGTCTAAATCTGCTTTTATTAGTTGAATTGTTTTCAATATTTTTTTATTCATGCAGTTTTTCCGAAGGCTGAATAATAAATTAGGAAATAATCATTAGGTATGAAGCAAAGTACTTGTGCCCACTTTTATGCATAACAAAGCAAGAACACTTAATGCTTCAGTAACAGTCTCATATTATGATGGTCATGCCATTCATCTACAATATCTTGGAAATATTTGGAAATATATAATTTTAGATATATCAATATATTTTCCTGATTTGACTGAAGGGTCATTTGACTTCTTGTCAGTACTCCGGCATCTTTTCCCACTGCTCTTGTTATGTTGCGTTTAATTAATCATGAATTCATCCAACACATAAACTCGTTCACTGAGCATCTTGCCAGTATCAGTGGACCAGTTTTTTTTCTCACGAAAGGGGAGAAAGGTTGTCAAAGTTTAAAATATGTTTTCATTATAATCTTTGTTGATAATCAATTTGCGTAGTGCAATAGAATAAAAATAATGTTTTCATAGGCGTACTCAATGGTTGCAATTGTTAGGGCGCGGGCTTTGCCCTTTCCCGCACTAACCGTGTGTAAATTAAGAAATAATGTTTTCATAGGCGTGCTAAATGGTTATGTTACGCACGATTATTGTGGGAAAGCTTATATTGTAGGGCAAGGGCGAAACCCACGCCATAAAATTCCCCACACAAACCGTGCGTAAAATTAGCACGCCAATGAAAACATTATTTCTATTCCATGCACTACTCAAATTGATTATCAACAAAGATTACAATGAAAGGTTGAAAACATTTTAAACAACCTTTCTCCCCTTTTTTGAAAAACAAAATCGTCCACTGATGTTGGGACGATGCTCCCGTCTGGGGTGGGAAATTACGTGGATATATGCCTATTTGTGTCGCTTTGTTGACAATTTCCCGATAGAAACAACAGTTAAACTTGAGAAGGAAATTTCATCTTGTAATCTATTTGTTTGTTTTATTCGATTGTTATTTGTATGAAAGCAGACGTCCCTTTCCTCATCTGACTTGTGAAATGGAATCTCCTAATGGACACCTGCACTTGACACATGTACATTTCACATAACCGTAGTAAATCGTGTAATAATTCTACGGTTAGCTCGATGTTATTGACACAAGTCTTATGGAAATAACCATTGAGCACGCCTAGGAAAACATTATTTCTTAGTTATATTTTGAAATTTTCTGCAACCGAACCATATTCAGCTCCCGGTCTTTCGAACCTATATTGAAGAAGATTTGAAGCATCATTTCGGATATCTAAGAAAGATAAACTCCATTTCATCCATTTATTTATCATATTGGATAAGGATAAAATGCTAATCGTGTTCATACCCAATCATGTTTACTGCAAATGATTGGAAACACGAAGGATGGGAAAGGATTATCGAAACTGTACCAACATGACGCCAGATGTGATAAGCTACGAAGTGAGATTCTCGTCATATTCCGGAAGCCTTCTATGCAAAACATTGAAATTAATTTCTTATATCCCATTCAATTTGTGGCCTTCCATGCTCTCTTAAACACTGAGGTGTAGAGTTGTGCTTCCACTTTTAAGATTAAGGAAGGCTGATTTTGAATGTCCAGATGTCCAGAAAAATGCGTTAGAAAACATTTCAGTCTATGATGAGAAGAACGTGCAGAACCGAATATCCTGCGGCTCGATAATTCGTCTAGTAGTTGTAGCTACCATGCAACGTACCTATAGCTTGCGAAAAAAATAATATATAGGAGAGAACAACGTTGATTCCTAATAAAATATTTTGATCCATTTTCCTGACATGTTCACCCATTGTATCATGACTATCTAGAGCATACCTTCGCCGGTTAATTTGATTCAATGGTGTAAATTTGAACACAGTTTTCATCGACATCTGTGGTGTTTGCACGGTTACATACGACCCACACAATATTTGAGCAATTATCGAAAATCCGTTCAGCAAAACGGATTGGTCGTACGAATTGTTGGATTTGTGGCAAACAAACGTTGAAACTCCATTATTTTAGGTCCCTTTATGAACAAATGAAAGAGGGAACATCAATGCCATCGTTACACAAATAACAACGTTTAATTGTTCCGATATCTATTTTTAACTTTAAACATTAGATCCAAGTTTACGAAACATTACTGCAAGTGACACATAGCATTGTTCCCCCCCCCCCCTCTCCACGTCAACAGATTGACGACTATACGTATTACGTATTACTATTTACCTTGTTTATTAGTGTCCGGTAGATACACAAATGGGCCAATGTGAAAGTTCCGTGCAGGCGACGTTTGCCTACAGAATTCCAAATATGATGATTTGTTGATATTCTATATTTACGCCTTCTATCTATACAAAATTAACTAACATACAAGCGTTTTCCTCTATTACTCTCCGTGATATTACTGGCTCTTCTCTAGTAGGCTTCAATTGTACTATAAGGATTCACTTGCGTGAAAGAAAAGTTATACTAGTTCGATCAAAATTTCTAAATATTCGTCTGCCAAGCAACATCAGTCATTTGGATTGAATTACGCCAACATCCAGCTTTATGATGACTTGCTACCTGATACATTGGTGATGCCCGTGGTTGATCGTATCGCTTCGTGACATCTGCACATTTTCTTGATTTCAAGTCGGCTCCCAGGAAGTAAGAGACAGTACACGTATGGGTCCACGGCGCTACTCACCACCCCCAGTGTTATCAACAAACGGGCCAAATTAAACACATCAGGAGATTTCGTTGCAATGAATCCAAATAAGAAAGTAGGTAACAACGTAACGACCATGACTGATGTGAGAAGGATGTGTGTGATCAGATGTTTCACTTGTCGGCGTAAAAATTCCTTTTTTCGACTGCCCTCGCCAAATCCACTAAGTTGTAGCTCGTGTTTCAATTTCAAGCAAATAAGTGCATAGAAGAGAGCAGTGAGACTTGCGGATACACCAACAGATATTTTAAGAATAACCATTGAAGCACTGAACTGAAAATTTTTGCTTGGGGGTCCAAACTCGCCGCCTGGCAAAGAGCTAGAATTTCCATTGTTGATACCGCTTTCATGTGATGAAGTTTCATTTCTGTATGCAATTGCGAAATCTCCAATTGAAGAAGAACCTTCCGATAATTGGGATGGAAATGCGTTGATATTTGTCGCGTTCACATGTAGCTCAGATGGTCGATATGGAGGCTGCATGAAGATTACAAGCAATATGGCGATGATGTCCGAGAAGAGGAGAAAACAAACGAGAAAGAAATTCCGTGGGCGCCCAAACGGATTGAATATCCTCCAACAGCGAAATCCCGCTATAAAAGTTAGCGTCATACAGGAAATGAAGGTTCCAGCCATATAAACCCGGAGATTAATCTGCCTGTCCAGTAACTCCAACAATGGCTGCCAATCACCAAAATCTCTTCGGGAACTATAATAGCCCAGACCCTCTAAGGTGATGCCGCTAATGGCATGGATAAAACACAGCAAAAAGTCTGCCACCGCTAAATGTAAATAAGCTAAGCTGTTCATTCTTTTATGCCGGATGGACCTGATGGTAACAAAAACAGCGGCCATGTTACCTGGTATTCCGAAGAGAAGGATCAAGGAAAGCAAAGCCACCCTACCAGCCATTAGATTTGAGTATTCCATATTCCTCTCAAATATAGTGAAAATCACGAATGGCGATGTTTCTTGCTGCGCACGACTTTATAGCACTCGGTAATCGATAAACTAGCGTCTTGTATTAATAGAAAGAGAATAGGCGGTGTTTTGAAGAAGAAACGGAGACTGTCAACGGTGGAACGTGTGAATTAGATACGGTAGGTAATCTACACGTAGGCTAAAATCAAAGGCTGCAGATAAAAGGCGGACACTGGTAGAAGGTAGAATTCATATTATTATTATTGATTATTATGATAATAGCAAGTATCCACCCTTGTTGGCCTGTTCATAGAAATGTTAATATATAAACTAACTCTTCGTCATGATTTAGGTCCGTCAAATTCGCGCGAACGTACCTCATTCACAGACACTTCATTCTGTGTATACTTGATCCCTGAATAGGCATATCAAACATATAATTTTCGTACGATGGTCAATTGTAATCAGTCTTTCGTGACAAAATATGGAAGGCCGTTTGTTAAACGACCAAAAAATAAGCGATTTATCTTCGTAGTCGATCATAGTCGGGTCATGTGTGAGTCATTTCGCATATTTGCACGTGACAAACTGCATTTTTGCTTTTTGCATTTTCACATGAAATGTTCTCTCATACAAAACATACAGCTATGACGAGAAGATGTCAAGATAAAACTATTAATGAAAATACCTCCCAATAGTGAAGCAAATTTCAGAAACAATCATGCTAGTGGATGATAAGAGCATGTTCACCAGACAAACCCACGCTAAAAGATGGCATCATTGAAAAGTGGTGACCGATTTTCTCTTTCAAGAAACAAACTGATGATTTATGTTAATATATGAATGCTTGAATGTTGGTGATAATCGTGTCTTGTAAGGTTTTACGATTCATGGACGACGGCTGGTTACTGAAAGTCTGATATCACGCTTGTAGGCTCGCATTCCTAGGTTTCTTATGCCTATCTTATTTCGTTAAGGAATACGTTGGAAGAGTTCAACCCTGTTCTCCGGAATGGCTGGCTGTACGATAAAGATTTGACTGAGATACAGAAATCGGCTAGCCTTAATTGTGACTGTTCAGATGAACGAGATGTCAAGCTGGCACCACATGGTGTGCAAACGACCCCTAGCAAGACTGGCTTTAGAGTCCATGGCACTGTCCATAGTGTGGACCATTGTAACTGTTTCTCAGTGCAGACTGGTTATGTGGAAACCATTGCAGCACCAACGCAGTCACGATTTTCGCATTATCTGTGTTATTCCATCATTTGCAGAAAACATTGTTTTATTCTATAGTATTACACAGAAATGGGTTTATTCGACTTTCCAATTTAAAGAGATCTGCTTACGTGCGATATTGTGTGCGTTAATGATCAGTATAACGACGTCAAAATCCGGTTCATTTTTTTATTCAATTATCCCAGGACAACATGAGTTGAACGATGCTGTATGCATATACGTCTTGAAGTGAAAGCTTGGTGATAGGGACCTAGGTCTCCGGTTCCTAAATAAAAAAAATCCCAATCCGTTAACTTACACGTAATCTCTGTCAAAGACCAGAATTTTCTCGAGTTTTTTCGATCTTCGTTGCAACGATTAATGAAAAGCCATTGGTACCGGTGGCAAGTATGGTATTTGTTCTATTCAGCTGCAAAATGTATTTCGATTCACTACTCGATAACATACCTCGCCGCGGGACTATTTGCGGAGCCTGAGCACTGCTTTCAGCAAGCAGAGAAAAGAGCAAAATGAGGACCTCATGTGTAGAGGCGCGCACAATTTGAATTTTTTACGGAGAATGTTTGACAAGAGGTTTGGCACCTTTTAGCACTTGAAATAAACTACTTTTTCTCGAAAGATGGAAGTTTAAATTCATTTAGGGAATCAGCGAGATACAATTCTGTTAATACTTCCGAACGTGTAAATTATTTAGGAGTCTGATGCACCTACATTGCATGGGGTTATCCAACTGATGGCCAAGGGGAGCAAATCGTGTAAATACTGGAACACCAGTGTCCTCTATCTCACAGATATACAATCTCAGGATATGACTATTAATCCAATGAGATAGAAGACAATGGTGTTCCAGCAGTTAGAACATTTGCTCCCCTTAGCCGTCAGCTGGATAAATCCATTGAATTATTAATGCTACGAGAGAGAAGACTGGTGTGCCGTAGATTGTGAGGAGAGATTTCGTCGATTCGCGGCACATTGGGCACCAGTGGAGTGCGGGAGGAAATATTTATACCATCACAATATCGTCGTTATAAGCGTGGAGTTTCCAATGGTAGAAAGCCCTTTCCATGCTTTTTACAGGTATTTGAGTTAACTCCAAGTCGAGATACTCTAATCGATTTTTCCTATTTTTGTCAGTCAAAAAAAATCAAACAATCAATGAAGATTACCGGTATATGAAAAACAATTCAAGCGACTCCATAATGAAACGCAATTGAGTCAACACGTTTGAGCACTTATGGTTCTTGCGTTAATTATGGTACATTTAAAGTGTAAATGTTTCTATAAAACTGTAGTTACATCTATTGTAATCAACCTCCAAAGGATGTAAGAGGTACAGGATTCAGATTCATGTATGTAAATTGTGACCATTTTAAAATCCGCTATGGCGACCTTAGTATGCGTTTTTCAGTCGTCTTCTCCTTCTGAAAGGAGATCAACTAGTTCGTGTTCTCTTTTGTCCTGCTAAACTTCGTGATTTTATAAAAAATTACAACCTTTTCACACATCTGTCTGACTACCGAGATAAGCTAATACACCGCGGGAATACCGCTTAGTTTGATTATAGGTGCACATCTCCGATCTATGATAACCCTGCTCTGCTTGGGTTCACTTTACTCTTGTAATTCTGGTATTGATCCACCAACAATCACGAGATGAAGGCGTTCAAACAGCTTGGTATTTTCAGATGAGTTCACCTTTGTATTTTCTGTTGTTGAGCAGTAGTCATTTTGCTCGTTTTAATGAGCGGTGTTCTTTGGATTATGGGCGTGGATATTCTTTGATGGACGACGGCTGAATTATGAACGACGGATCAACCTTGTTATTCAACCTAGAAACTTGGAACAGGTGATCTTTCTTCATTATTCTTTGTTTGATGCTCTTTGTCAGTCACCTGCCAGTGCAGAGCAGAATACCGCGCTATTTACAGCTTGTTAATGCGGACGTTGGGGTATTATTGTGGCGGCAGTGTGATTTTAAGTGTGAATGCTTTGCAGTATTGGGGAGAAAAAGAGCCAATCACTCGCCTCGAGAGACTGCAACAATGCTCCCAAAAGGAGAAGTGGGAGAGCGCCAGTGCAAATGTAAAACTCACAGCGATATCAAATGAATAATGTCGAACATATGAAACCCATTCTGAGGTTTTTGTATCGCTTACTGTGAGGGTTGAGCTGCCTGCAATAAATGAAATGATCAGCAAGATCACGGTGTGAATATTCTGAACAGTGCATATGTACTAGTATTTTCTTCGTGTACACATTTTGCTCAAAAAGGCAATGCAACATCAAAGACCTCCATAACTGGCACAAAATGTACATTACAAACGTTGGCAGTGCTGCACCTTCGTAGAAGGGATAACCGATACACGGAACAGCAGAACTACGGACTTTGTCGTCAACTGAATTTCCTTTTAATGTTAAAAAAGTGTTGTTTTTGTAATTTTGCGTCCGTATCATAGTTGAACCGATTAAGCACAATTCCAAAAAAGATTCGCGAAAGTGAAAATGAACCCAATCGACGACCAAAACTGTTACTCAGCTGATTGTATTCTTTGGAACTTTGTTTTCCCAAGCTTCAAATTAGTCCTGTCCGTTATATTGAATATGCTTTTTAATGTTCCATGCTGTAAATCATGGAATACTCAATGTAACTTTACCGTCGATTTGCATCTCTCTCTCTCTGTCTCTCTCTCTCTCTCTCTCTCTCTCTCTCTCTCTGTCTCTCTCTCTCTCTCTCTAGGTGACTCTCTACTAGGAACAGCAGATAAACCGTTACAAGCCACCGAATGTTCCACTCTCTACAACCGCGTTGCGGACCTCCCTAGCATTGTGCTATCATTTCTCACCGCGTGAAGGGAAATTCAAGTATATCACTTCAAAAGGGCAATGTAAACAGCAACGAGTTTTGGCATTAGTCCCTACAGCATTTACCGTGAACGCGATCTGATCGAAAAAAGACAACCGCGTTACATATTTCTCTGATTGAATATCTGACCTTCAACGACACCGTATCAATCGCATAATGGATAAACATCTCCATGGTGAGCAAAAAAACGTAATAAATTTTGGTAATGCTGTAGTAAACGATGCAATTTTTATCTCATTGGCCGTCATACTGACGTCACGTTAACGTCATGAACTCCAAACGCCATTCTCGAATTTCGTTTTTTTTGGTTTTTTTGTACTGTTATATTTTTGCTCAATACAACTGTTTCTGTTGGAATGTAATAATTGGATATCCTTTGTGGTAGAAATAGATGAGCAATGTTTCTACGCAAAAAGGAACTGAAAGCATTGTTTTATGTTTTTGTATAGTTCAAGGCACTATTCGTGGCTCAATGTGAACATCTATCACAACTGAGTGGTCGTTAAACATAGCATAACATCGAATTCCCATTTTGAATCTGTTTACATAACCCTAAGTTCAAGATTTGATGATAAATTCAAAATGGCGGCCATATGGGGTCCTCTAAAAATCATATTTTTCATCTGAAAATCCTGCTGTTTCATGTTGCTTGTATAGACAAAGACATTCTTAGTTGATTGTGCAAATTTATCAAAACTGAAGGCCCTTTCATCATAGCCAATGACATTGTACCCAAGTTGAATCTATTTGATTAATCTTCATATTAAAAATGATAGTTAAATTTAAAATGGGAGAGAGAAAAGATTAGAAAATCATTATTCAAGACTTTTCGATGACGCCATTCAGAATTTATCTATGATTAATTGTTCTAGAATTCCTCAGTTATGCCATATTCAACGCTTAGTTACTCCTGTATGCACACCAATTTACCTGATATACATTTAAGTTTCAAACGTGAATTTTTATACACATATTTTAGAATTTATGCTGCGACTTGTGGGAAATCCGTAATTTCAAGGAATATGGCGGCCATATTTGACACCATATTGGAGTTTTGGGTCACAATAGTATCCATTTTCAAGAATAACATTACAGCTTTATTTTTTGTCACATACTCAAGTAAATAAACACAGTAAACATAGTATCATAGTGAGTTGAATGCGACCATAATACCTATAGTTGGTTACGGAAATTGAATTTTACTCACGATGAGCGGAGGGTCTAGAAATACGTATCTAGGTTTTGAGGATAGTGGGGGGGGGGGGGTGAAGGGGTGGGGGTATTTTTCCGGTTCAGACCGTTACACCCAACACCTATCATTGAGCTAAGAGGCATAATGTGTTGATAAATAGACTTAGTTATCTGCGTACAACACCTATAAAATTCTACAATAAAAGCTGCAAGATGGGAGAGCGGCATAATGCTTTTACCCGATCGGGCCATTTGTTCATATGACATTACCAATGAATTGTTTTGTTTCAAAATAGGATTCCATGGATGGAAGGCGGGAGGTGTTGTTTATGTGCGCAGGTTTTTTATGTTGGTGCAACAACCATCTTCCTCAAGTTTGGAAGCTCCATTGAACATTCATGAACAATGAATCCGAGTGGAAAAGTCAAAGATGAAGTGATCAGTGCCACATGAAAAAGACTACAGAAGAATATTAAGACGTGACAACCGATGTGAAAACTTGAAAGGAAAAGATTTGTGCAAGGAACGGCTTTGACAGGATTGTTGATGAGCCTTATCAACGATTTTCATGAGCCTTTTTCGACAAAAAATAGACATATTCGGCAATGAGTCGAATGTGATCGCCGCAAAATATCGATTTTATATCAAGAAGCTGTGATCCTTCCGCATCGGTTACGAGTTTAATGAAAAGTGGACAGGATAATATCCCTTGTATTTTCAGATATCAAATCGAGTGGATGACAATGATTGCAATTCAGTCATGGCCATTTTGTTTTAATTGCAACGTCAGCTACCGAAGGGACGTTAAAGGTGTAAGCAATACACTTGCTTTGAACTTGTCTTGGCAATGATCAAAGTGAGATCTAATTACTAGTGTATCTACCCCAATTAATTTTTGAAATACCACAAACAAATCTGTATGACGTATACACTGCCCTTTGATGTGTTGTGGCGAGGCACAGGCCCTGAAAACAACTCCATGCACGAACCGCAGTTCCTTGTCCAGCCAGCTATTTCCATGTGCTCGGGGCCATTTCCATGTGTACCAGAAATCCTCGCTCTCCTGTAATATTCCTTTTCCGCGTACAAACTTCCATACGCTCGGACAAATTTTCACCAATATCCGGGTCTTTCTGCGTCTGTTTGTCCGGAATGTTGTCGACAGAAATTGCCCGAGACTTCGGACTATGACAGAGAAGAGTAGATATTTTTCTCTCAACTTAAACAAGTCAGGAATTAAACAGTTCACTTTTCGCGAAAGGTATATTCACTTCGTGAAAGGAATAAAGGTTATTGTATCAATACAAACCGACACTCGGCTATCACAATCCAATCGTTACGCCTCCCCAGTCGGTATACCAGCATCCACACACAGTATATTAATAGCCGCACATTATTGGGAACTCGATCATACGTCGTGTCACTCAAAAAAAATACAAAATCAGTGTTTATGAAAATGCCCGATATCAGATACATATTAATTCGTTAAATTTTATATGCTATGGATTTAAGGTATCATATTCCACTAGCTAGAAGAGAAGTCCCCTTTCGTCGCGGATCTCGTGAAATCTTAGTAGATCTACATGTAGAAATTTTCATGGTTTTTCACGAATTGCAGTGTCAGTGATATCATGAAGTCCATACGGTAAAACATGAGAAACATCATCCTCGCTAAAACCATGCAAGGGTAGCCAAGATTTCGCCTTTGGCTCAAAAACGAAACCTTGACCTTGTGAAGATGGACAAACATGAGACGGTCGAATTCTATGTTTCTAGTAGCAAGATAGCCGCCATTTGCGGACAAGAAAGTGTTTGTTGGAAACGGGGGCCTCTATCACTCATTTTTTGTTTTGCCTAGGTCCGCGACAAGCAGAACAGTACGTAACCGCTCATAACATGAAATCAAATGTAAGCTAAACAATCCATCAATTAGTTTATATTCTACTAATACAGTAACCCATAGTACCGTATAAGAAAGGATAAACATTCAACAGGAATTAAAGTGTAACAATAATAATTGATAATTCTAATAATTGAGTCTGATACTTGTAGTTGATGTAAAACGAATCCGGCATAATAAAGTTTTCTGGAGACTGACGTTATACACAGGTAGCATTCATCAGGTCAAAAAATGAGTAGTGTGTGTGGGGAGGGGGGGGGGTTGTTAAAGGTTTATATAAAAAAATAATAACAATAATAAATACATATATATATATATTAAATTTCGGACGACAACAGAATTTCCGTCAACACCAGATTCCGACAAACCCTGCACGTATTCCCTGTGAGAGAAGCGAATCATGAGGCCCAGTTGAATTCGCCCAGTTGTAGAGAAGCTATCGTGACTACAGGACAGAGCATTCCAGTCCTGTCGGATCATGGCCGGATTTACTCAAATTGACAGCAAGAACATATAGGTGAGTAAAAAAATAAAAAGAGAGGTTGAACCACGATAATTCAAGTTGAAAATAGCAGTTACCGGCGAGAAAAATCAGCCCAACCTACCGCCAGGGAACTACACCCTGCATCGGCGCGCTGTCGCATTGATTCATCTGAAATTAAGTAGGCCTACAATACTTAAAAACACACAGGAAGATAAACATTCTAACATTTAATTAAAGCATGTAAAGCAAGACAATGTTTTGTCCACCAACATCTTTCACAAACCAATTCCTGGCTTTGTCGTGTAGTGTCACAACATCACCTCTTACAGCGAATCCTCGGTATTGCGTCACAATCAACGCCCCATTGCATGAAGAGCGATTTTCGTGATCCCAAGTTGAAAAGGCCGAAGTGACTTCGGAAGAGAAATGGTGCGATTCCATGAACTTTGTCCGCGGCCGTGGAATACCTCCCGAGCGCAAGGATTGGATGAGAGCCAGGATTTCTGGTACATGCACACGGAATTGGCCCCGAGCACATGGAAATAGATGGATGGACAAGGAACTAACCGATGAAAAACTTTCCAATCCAATGTAAACTGCACGTTGGTTTTCACCAAAACATGAATATTATATTTCTTGCACCGATAAATTGACATTTGGGTACAATAAAATGTATCGTTACTGTTGTATTATTGCAATATTTAGTCTATAGGATTTTGAGTTTTGTGGTTTACAGATGTGCATGGCAGATTGCCTAAATTTGTCTCAACTTACTGGCATCAGGGAATATTTAAACCACTTGGATATAGTCCCTAATTGATTTGTGGGAAAGCAGCCTTTCAGTTTTCAAGAACCCTCGGTTTGTGTTCAATTTGGATAAACAGGAAAACATTGCACAATAACTAGTAAACGTTCCATAAACTCTGAAAACAGCAGATAACTACGTTGAATTCTTTAATTGATCTATTATTTAATTGAAAATTCCTAATGTCTTAGAGAATCAGAAGAAGAAAATTTTAGTGCGAAAAATGCACAAAACAGTGTAGACGTCTACCGCATGGCTCAATATTAGGAGTGCTGCTTTTCAAAATCTTCATGAATGACAGAGGGGTTACCTCTCCATGACCCGCGACTACTACTAGAAGAACTAAGTTTGGTACCTTGAGACATCTTCCAAATGACCTCAAACACACCTCGGAAAACGATGGGAAACGGTCGCCAGGAGACATTTTCCAAGATGGCCGACATAAGAATGTCACATATATAGAATTTCGACCCATGTTTTTTTTTTCTCATAAATTCACATGGGGTGTCTCTGAGCTTTCAAATGGTTTGCTCATAATTATATCGTTCAAAAAGACAAACATTCCGACATACTTGAAACATTCAATCCTTGACATCTCAACGAAACAGTCACGTTCAATCACTGCCTATGTAATCCCTGAACGAAAATTAAGAGCTGAAACATTCCCAAATCATACCGTATCATATTGGACTTGTTTGAACGCCATTTCGAGAACCGTAGATGTAAAGGGCTCACTGTGCACCAGACTACACTCTATGACTAAGTATTTAGGTTAAATTATAATATAATTCTATACCTACATTTTGAAGCACCCTGCTAGAAATACTGGCTCGGGTGGCTCTATCACCTGGGCTACCAAGTCCAGTAGCTCAGTGGGACGGTATCCCCTAAGTCTTCCTACATTGTGAAACACCCTGCCAGAAAATACTGGCTCAGGTGAGAATCAAACTCACGACTTAGGGGATACCATCCCACTGTTCTACCAACTGAGCAACCGAGTCCGGTAGCTCAATAGGACGGTATCCCCTAAGTCGTTAGTTCGATTCTCACCCGAGCCAGTATTTTCTGGCAGGGTGTTTAACAATGTAGGAATATAATTATACTATAATTTATCCATGAAGATGACTGCAATTATTTTGGCTAAATGGTTCGATATATGTGATGTTTTATGTCGACCATATCGGAAAACAGCGGCCGTTCAGTATTATCTCACGAGGGTTATAGCACTTTAAAGAAGACAATGCCTGAAAGTAGTCAAAATACTATCGTTAGGCTCTTTTTTGAACAAAACTACAGTCCCAATTGCGTTCTTCTTTTCACTTTTTGGTTGGTTTCATCGTTCATCAGCCTTCGTCCATCGGTCTTCGTTCGTCGGTCTTCGCTCAATAGTTTCAACGGTCTTCTGTTACTTGTTCAGTTCGTCGTTCCAATCGTCGTTCCATTCGCAATTAAAATGTTAGACGCGTGCCAGTCCTCCTGAATACTTTGCATTATAAGGACGTGTGCAACATGCTGATGCAAATGGGCGATTGCCTATCATTGAAGGTTGGAGATTATTCCTGATGGTACAAAACATATGCAGTTACTAGGCATCAATTTGCTGTATATATTGTACGGGGCCGCGGTAGATCCCCGTACGTACGTATAGTGTTTTGATTTTGATCTTTATCCTACGTCTGTGCCACATCACGCTTACGACAAATTCTTTAACCCTATCTGATCTGGGCTTTTGGTGACGTATCCTGGCCGGGGGGGGGGGGCGGGGGCGAAATGACCCTCATAATTATTTTTCTTATCCCTTGAGCTAGGGGACTGGAACTTACCACACTATACCCTTGGGTCAAGATCTACCAAAAAATCCAAGTTGGCCGCTTTGATGACGTCACAGAGACGTCATTTTCAAAAACGGCATTTTGGGTCAATTTTTCGGTCGGATTTTCCGAATTTTTTATTTATGCAATTTCTCCACAAAAACAGCATGATAAATTACTAAATATTAATGTGATGTGAAATAAAATAGTTTTTGCCCACTTTTCCTCGCGAAAAAGCAGAAATTTTGAAGAAATATGACAAAAACATCACTTTTCTGGTACCCACGTAGCCGCCATCTTGAATTTACTCATGATCCTCTGCTCGGGGGGTTATGCAAATAGACACAAATTGACCCCAATATGATAAACAATAAAGTCAAGGCTCTCCATTTTTGTCGTTCCGGAGATAGCGCAGAAAGTTTTGTAGGGGAGGGACCATCCCCCCAACCCAGGACAGGTCGGGTTAATTACTCGTGAAATTCAGACGAGAGTTGAAACTGCAAAACTATGTCACTTTCGAAATAATTTCCAGTTCTATACCAAGGGATGTGTTCGAATTATTTGTGGCAATGGCGAACTGTTTTTTTTTGTCTTGGATCGTATTCAGTAGGTCTATCGCATTGCTCATAGTTATTTTCTCTCTTTCAGAAGCATAAGTTTAAGAGCAATCGATCCTTCTTGCTTTTTAATCATTAAACTTAAACATACGTAAATCAACTACAATGACCGGCTGACGGCGAGATTTAGTTTCAACAGACGGTCGACTAATTCCAATCACAAATTCGCGCCTATCATTCAACGGTCATTATTATTATACGTGGCAAGGATCCGTGATATATATTTTTTTTCTTTTTATTTTCAGGACATCTTTGAAACCATCCTGAATTCTTATCCCCACCGAGAAGTCAGTATTTAGGCCTAACTATCCATGTGCATGCCGCCGATGTTACCTACGTAACAATGTGATATAGTTACACAATTGCAATAAAAAATACAGATTGTTTCGTTTCCAGTTTAGGCATCAAACTAATAAATAATGTACTGCTCTTCAGACGGGAATATTGTGGAAGGGTATTTCAAACATTTAAAACCAATGTCATATTTAGTACAAGAGCAAGAAATAAAATCGAGACCCTGTGGCAATTTAGCGATCCTCCAAATTCGTTTCAGTTAACTGAGAAATTAGATCTATCTTGTAAATTATAAGATTTAAATGAATTCAGGAATATTTCAAACGAGAGACGGATAGAATGATCATGACGACAAAACGGCAAATTGTACAATCATATTTTTGTCTTATTTAACTCGATCGTTCAACGAAATTAATGCCACATTTCAGACAGTCTGGTCGAGAGACGTAATTCAAATTATATTCATTTTTCAAAAACGATTCTTTCCGCCTTCCAATAAACTTTGTGGTTGGTTTCATGGTCGAATTCCTGGGCTTCTCGTTGGCCTGAAAAGCTAGGACTATTAAAGAAATTCTAACGATTACCTTTTTTTTTGTCCTCCGCGCCGAAGTGGTGGAAGGACTTGGAAATGCTAGCCGTCCGTCCGTCCGTCCCACATCTTGTGAACGCGATATCTTGAGAACAATTCGACCAATCGACTTCAAACTTGAGAAGGTGCTTCACATCAGTTAGACGGCCATTGGTGTTGATTTTCACTGAGGTACGTAATCCAAGATGGCCGCCATCGACCATATTGGATTCTGTCCGTCTCACATCTTGTGAACGCGATATCTCAAGAACAATTCTATCAATCGACTTCAAACTTGGGAAGGTTCTTCACATCAGTCAGACGGCCATTGGTGTTGATTTTTACTGAAGTACGTAATCCAAGATGGCTGCTATTGACCATATTGGATTCCATCCGTCTCAGATCTTGTGAACGCGATATCTCGAGAACAATTCAACCAATCGACTTCAAAATTGGGAAGGTTTTTCACATCAATTATACGGCCATTGGTATTGATTTTTAATGAGGTACGTAATCCAAGATGGCTGCCATTGACCATATTGGATTCTGTCCATCTCACATCTTGTGAATGCGATATCTCGAGAACAGTTCGACCAATCGACTTCAAACTTGAGAATGTGCTTCACATCAGTTAGGCGGCCATTGGTATTGATTTTTGCTGAGGTACATAATCCAAGATGGCTGCCATTGACCATATTGGATTCCATCTGTCTCAGATCTTGTGAAAGCGATACCTCAAGAACAATTCGACCAATCGACTTCAAACTTGGGAAGGTTCTTCACATCAGTTAGATAGCCATTGCTATTGATTTTCACTGAGGTACGTAATCCAAGATGGCTGCCATTGACCATATTGGATTCCATCCGTCCCACATCTTGTGAACGCGATATCTCGAGAACAAATCACCAATCGACTTCAAACTTGGGAAGGTTCTTAACATCAGTTATATGGCCATTGGTATTGATTTTCACTGAGGTACGTAATCCAAGATGGCTGCCATTGACCATATTGGATTCCATCCGTCTCGCATCTTGTGAACGTGATATCTCGAGAACAATTTGACCAATCCACTTCAAACTCGAGACGGTGCTTCACATCAGTTAGACAGCCACTGATATTGATTTTCACTGAGGTACAATGTAGTATGTAATTCAAGATGGTTGCCATTGACCATCTTGGATTCCGTCCATCCTGCATCTTGTGAACATGATATTTTAAAAACAACTCAACCAATCGACTTCAAACTTGAGAAGGTGCTTCACATCAGTTAGATGGCCATTGTTATTGATTTTTACTGAGGTACGTAATCCAAGATGGCTGCCATTGACCATCTTGGATTCCCTCCGTCCCAAATCTTGTGACTGTGGTATCGTGAGAACAATTCGTCCGGTTGACTTCAAACCTGAGGTGCTTCACATCAGTTAGATGGCCATTGGTATTGATTTTCATTGAGGTAGTATGTAATCCAAGATGGCTGCCATTGACCATCTTGGATTTCACTCACCCATATTGTACCCATCTGTGTTGTGAACGCGATATCTTGATCTATTCCACCCATCGATTTATAAACCTCACTTTCCACAAATCCATATACAACTACAGACTTACATTCCAGTGTAACACTACCCATTACTTCTTCTCAAACCTCCTCAAAATGCCTCAACAATTCCAGATAAACGTCTCTTTCCACATACACATATCCACTTTCCAAGTTATATTTAAGGAGATATTGGAAGCGTATGTGCTGTATGCTCTCAAACAGGCTACTTGGCGGAGGACCTGCTAGCTACTCAGCTTGTTAACTTTTATTCCCAAACACAACTTCAAAATATTCAAATCGAGGTGATCTTAATCCCAACCACGAGGGATGGCTTACCATAATTGTATACTCCAGGTCAGATAGGCGGTCGTTTGTCCCATCATAGTCAGTTGGCCAGAAGTGGAAAATAGGGTTTTCGTTACCATACCTACAACCTGTTCTGGTGTGTAAAGGAAGGCTTATACGCATATTTTCTGACCGGTTGTCAGCATGCAGGTGTGTGTGTTTGGTTTCAGGGCGTTAAAATGTCATTAATTTGGACAAAATTCATCAATTTAAAGAAAATAGTCATAACCTTTCTATTTCTCAACAAATTACAGAAATTGTATTTCAAATTACAGGTATTGCATATATTTCTCGTAGAAAAAAAGTGGCGGTCATCCGAACTGAAAATTTGACTGATTTACAAAAAGAGTCTCGAATTTAGGCCAAATATTTGTTTTTTACTTTTTCAATCCTATGAAATAATTATCCCAGTGGTATGACTTATCAACGGAATAGCTTCATCAGCATACCAAAATTTGTGTCAGTCAGCAGGCTACCGATTGCTAATAAAGTATCGTAACATCGGGTTTAGTATATCATCCCCCAAAATTTGAGAATAAACAAATATTTTACAAAAAATCATCAAAACGTTTTTATTTCGCCTGTGGAATAAGCAAAGTGTTTTCCAAATTGCATGTGTTTGGTGTGGTATGATCGAAGAATAACTTCAATGGTTTCACCATCTGAGTCATCGTAAGAAATATGATCAAAATTAGGTCTTTTTATTAGTTTGTTCATCAATAACTCCCCACAATGTAGTAACGTTCAACTGTGTCACATAATCTGTGTATAATATATTTTGGCAATCACCCTGCCATCATCCGCAATTACCACGACTGGAATATCTGGTCCAGTTTTGGAGAAATACACCACCCTCTGAAATAAACAAAAAATCTTCAATTTTACGAAAATATTCATAACGTTTCTATTTTGTCACCAAAACAAACAAATTATGTATCAAATTACGGGTATTCGATGTAGAATTATTGCAAATATAAAAAACTTCCGTCCGAGCTTTATGTCTCACTCATTTTAACAAATATGATAGAGATGTTTGTTTGTTTTCTTGTTCATTTTCTGAAAAAAAACAATCACAAAGAATTATTTTGATGAGTGAACAGAAATGTGACAAATATTTTCCTAAAATGAAGGATTTACTTCAGTTTTGGGGTTAGGGTAACATTTTAAGTTATCGCGGTGACACTAATGCAGATAATCTGATATTGTTTATAAAACACAGTAGCCCGATGAATTGCAAAAAAATATTATATGTTGATCAAGCGATTCGGTTGAGAAGTCGTGCCATTGTGTTTGTTTTAACCTGGAATCAAAGAAGTAAAATACAATTATTTTGCCTAATTTCGAACTTATTTATTGTATGGAGACAGATATACGATATATACAGCCGCTATTACTTTTTACAACCATACCACACTAAATATCTGAAACATGACATCTGATCTGCTTATTTTGCTGGGTAAAGAGAAAGTTACGAATGTTTTCCTAAAATGAAGGATTTTCTTTAATTTTGGGGGGGGGGGGAGGGTAACATTTTAAGTTATCACTGACACTAAAGCTGGTAATCTGATGTTTATATAAAACAGTAACCCGATGAATGGGAAAGTATTGTATGTGCTGAATGAGCGTTTCGGTTGAGAGATCATACCACAGTGATTGTTTTTATCTGGGCTGGAAAAAGTAAAATACAAACCTTTTGCCTAGTTTCTCGACTCTTTCTGTCACTGAAACATACACATAGCTTGGATAACCGCCAATTTTCGCAACAATCAGATGACATATAATACCTTTAATTTGATATATAATTTGTTCATTTCGATAAGATAATAAAAGTTTCGAACGTTTTCGTGAATTTGAGGGCTTCTTGCTAAATTAATCACCTTATAACGCCATGAAACCCAATGCACATACTTGCAAGCTGACAACTGGTAAGAATATATATGCGCATGTGTCCCCTCTACATATTAGAAAAGGTTTCAGGTATGCAGGAAAAACTGGTAACGAAAAGCTAAACTAAACCACTTTTTCACATCTGGCCAACTGACTAATCGTCCGGCTTCAGCTGGATATACAGCAGCATGAAGATATGTGTTATTGAGGAGCGATTAACGTCCGTAGACATGTGTAGTAATTAAAAGCGCCTTTGAAACTTTCTCTAAACGCAGGTCACGTCGGTCATCGTTGGCGGTGTTTCTTTATTTTCCGTTTAATTAGAACTTCACTGGCGCGCAGTTTTGATTTCTCGAAAAACAATCACGGTACCTATCGCTTTAGGGATTGCTAGCTCAATAAAGTATTCGAATGTATGCACGACCGCTTGGAACATAAGCAATCTATAGCGGGTCGTATGTAGACAAACAAGTGCGCGCGACTAGATATTTTCTCTCGACTGCGTCGATAAGCGATCAAGTCGGGATCAAATAAAACGGGAATACCAATTTTACACGATTTTAGCTTAAGAAGCTAAAGTTGTATCTCCCCCTCCCCGGTGGGTGAATATAGGCCTCGGCTAGCAAATCATAAAACTTGGCCCAATAATATAAAATAGACAAAGAGAAAAGACGACGTATACTCTAAGATGCCCTACCAAACTTTCTGTGCTATCTCCGAAACTTTATAGTTTCATATTGGGGTCATTCTGAGCCTATCTGCATAACCCCCCGAGCAGAGGATCATGGGGAAATTCAAGATGGCGGCAACGTGGGGTACCAGACAAGTGATGTTTTCGTCATATTTCTTCCAAATTTCTGCTTTTCCGCGATGAAAAGTGGGCAAAAACTATTTTATCTCACATCACATTAATGTTTACTAATTTATCATGCAGTTTGTGCGGAGAAATTGCATAAATAAAAAAATTGGAAAATCTGACCGAAAAATCGACCAAAAATGCCGTTTATTGAAAATGACGTCACTGTGACGTCATCAAAGCGGCCATCTTGGATTTTTTTTTTACATTTTCTTGTACACCTTGACCCAAGGGTATAGTGTGTTAAGTTTCAGCTCCCTAACTCAAAGATAAGAAAAGTATTTAGGGGTGTCCATTTCACCCCTCCCCCAGGCCTAGACAGGCCCCAAAAAGCCCCGACCAGATAGGGTTAAGGATGTCAATTCAGTCTTCGTTCATCGGTCTCCGATCAACGTACATTGCTCATCGTTCTTTTGTCAACGGTTTTCTTTTGTCGTTCAACGAACATCGAACGTTCAACATCCGTTTATGTTTCGTTCTTTTTTTTATTCGGTCCGTTCCGTTCTTATTTCTTGTTTCGGTTCTGAAACGTTTCAAATAAACGCAAGCGGAGAGGAATAGAAGAACCCAGTCGGTTTCGTACGTTTGTATCCGGATATAGTTACTTTCCGTAAACTCGTCCCCTCCCCTCTGAATAGTTCGTTACCTGTTTGATTAGAGAGCCAAATGATACCGCACGATACATTTGTCGTGATGGCGTAATAGTGACGTCAATTTTTTGGAAGGTAATAGTATTTTTATCCAATTTTTGGGCCGTTTTCTGTTGTTCTCAAAAAGACTCAAATGACTGATGATTAATATAGAAAATCGTTAATGTAAGCCCATCATGACCGACAGTTTGATTTTACTCATGATCCGTTGGACCTAGAATGATCCTTTTTGGCTTAAGCCCTGGATTAACCACTGGGTATTACTACTGCTCGTAATAACCTTACAATACCCACATGACCAAGGGCTTACAGGGTTTCGTAATCCAAAACTTCTGACTTTAATCAGCAGTCCTAACATGATGTATATGAAATCAAAGGTAATTGGTACTCACCACCAGAAACAAGAAAATATAGCCAAGAACCTATTGATTGAAATTATGATTATATGAATTGATTAGAATTTATTCCACAATCTCTCCGAGTAATGTGATATAGGTAAAGTCCTGGTCAGCATTAGTTTTTACTAATTAAGCGTAACATTAAAAGGGTGGTGGAAAACGATGCCGGAGCGCTGGCAAGAATTCATATGACCCGCAGACAAATATACTGACTGCGTATCTAAAAACAACAAAAGAACCAAAAGTTATCCATGTGGTGATTTATATCCCAGTCACGCTTTTATTGTAGATGTTCGTGTGGACATATTGAATGGCATGACCACACAGCTCCTAGCACAGGCTTGAACGGTATTAGACACAAATATTTCAGAGCGACGATGTAATAGCCCTATCAAGTCGTCTTGTTGGAGAATGATGAACTATGTGACCGCCAGATAGTTAAAAAAGATAAACGGTCCAGACGAGGGGAGTGTTCATTGATTTCAAGTTTGTATTCCGAAAAAATAACTGAGAAGGCCGACGCCGACCAAGATTTCTCATTCTCCACCATGCTTACGGGTCACAAAACTACAATCACAATTTGTACAGAGGGCTAGCCGCGGGGACGAAGCGTCCACCAGCAAAATCTCACCATATACAGGCAACAACTGAGTCATTGGTGCGACATATGGCTTCGCTCTCAGCCATGAAACTGGAAACAAAACTTCTAAACATTATAGATGTAGATTTTGTCTCTTCATCAACCCCACAAGGCCTGAAAGGAGGTGTTCGCTTTAGATGGATATTTTTCCCTTCAGAGTCGCTCTCTGCTGCTCTATTGTCTCGCTCCGAGCCGGCCGGTAAATTGTGACGTAATGCTCAGGTATTCCCCAACTCTTTGTCAGACAGGCGAGGCCAGTCAAATGGGAAATTCTGGTTCATATTCTCATACGGTTACCATTGGCACATATTGGCATATGCATAATCAATTGGGAAAGCAAGCGTCACCACTTGGTGAGGGTCATTTCTTTAATAAAGCCCTTGATATAAGACAAGTTTAACCTTATAACTTTTCAATTCATCTTTACAACTTTCCGCTGCCCTTAGACGAAATTATATATGTGTAACAATCAATTGTTTGCTCTGCTGGATCGTCAGAATATTCAAATAGTGACTGTGTGTGGAGTTGTTTGTGTGCAATTCTATTGACGAATTATATTAAAATAAAGGATTATGTGCGTTAGGGGTTCGCTGTCTTTATTTCACTTTAAAGTCCAAAATGATGAAGATGGGAGAAAAAGGAAAAAATGAAGAAGAACAAATTCGGGGATCTGGGGATTCGAACCAAAATGTTGGTTTTCTTTCAATCTGTAGTCAGACACTGTAACCATTCGGCCAAGCAGCTGTTACAATTATCAAAATGAGGAATCATGTGCCGAATGGCGGTGAACTACACCCTTTCAGAGCATTACAAGCGTTTTGGCATATTTCAATATCATGAAAATATGACACCTTTAACCAAAACGATTCTTCAGTATCATTTTGGATCAAACCCACCGCATTTCGATATGTAAGACTCGTTTTGGTTAAAGGTGTCATTTTTTATATATGAATGGAATTCCCTTCAAGAATGTCGCCAAAAATTGAAAAAACAAACAAATGCTTATTTTCTAATACTCGTAATATTTTTTTGACAAATCTCTTCTTGGTGAAAATTGAGAATATGAAAATTCAGTATTTTCTCTCGCAAGCTAATAACTTTTAAAGTAAACGAGAGGAAATTATATTTTCGGTTTATAAACGCAACACACTAAGGAAAAAAATACGGTCAAACCGAATACCTCCTTTGGGGGACATACTTTGGCCCACACTGAATATTTTTCTTATTCGTTAGGCTTAGATAAAGTAACAAAGTCCAAGATGGCCAATCTGGTTACGTCTTAAACTGCTTTTCTTAGTGGACTTGTTTATTTCTGCATTTTTTCCGAAGACTGAATAATAAATTAGGAAATAATTATCAGGTATGAAATAAAATACTTATGACCACTTTTATGCATAATAAAGCAAGAAAACGTAACGCTTCAGTAACAGTCTCATAGTATGATGGTCATGCCATTCATCTACAGTAAAAGTGTGATTGGGATGCACATCATCACAAGAATCAGTTTGGGTTCCTGTGATGTTTTTGGAAATACATGTATGCAGTCAGTATATCTGCCTAGTTTGCCTGACGGGTCATGTGACTTTTTGTCAGTACTCCGGCATCTTTTTCCGCTGCTCTTGTTATGTTGCGTTTAACTAATCATGAATTCGCCCAATATTCTCTGTACGGAGGGGTAAGCAAATAGGCTTAAGATAACCCAATATGATAACGTAAAATTTTTCGGGGGAGTCAGCTACAAATGTGTGTCGTACTGGAGATAGGGTTAAACATCTGGTGGAGGGGGAGGGGCGTCATAATTCCCCCGTATGGTAGGTTAAAAACTTCCCTGCGAGAATGGTCTGTCGGATGCAATAGTTATCTATATATCTCTGACTTGGTATTGAGTCCATATCTCTCTGACGTGGATACACGACGAAAGAAAATGAAGGATCTTTTCCCTCTTATCTTAGCTGCAACTATCAGATCATTTTCCGTTTATTATATTATATATTAACCAGAAAATGATATGTCATTTGAAACTGGAAATATTGGAGCTTGCTTTCGTTGGTCACTAAACAGGTTTCTTTCTGGTGTTCGCTTCTTTCCTAATGTGATTCCATATATTATGGACAACAGCCTAGCAACTCCAGAAGTTATTTTGCTTGTTTTGAAAGATGAGCGTCATGATTAACCGAATCTCTCAACACTCTCTAGCTGGCAAGTATACTAGTTCCCCAATAGCAGATGAGGCCTAGGTATAGATCATGTTGGATAAAGGATAGGATGTTAATCATGTTTATACCTCCATCCTGTTTACTGCAAATGATTGGAAACACGGACGATGGGAAAGGGTTATCGAAACTGCACCAACATGACGCCAGATGTGATAAGCTACGAAGTGAGATTCTCGCCATAATCCGGAAGCCTTCTATACAAAACATTGAAATGAATTTCTTACATCCCATTACAATTTGTGTCCTTCAGTATGGCAAATTATCATTCTATGGTCACTTAAGCACTTAGGTGTAGAGTTGTGCTTCCACTTTAAGGTTAAGGAAGCCTGATATTGAAAACATTTCAGTCTATGATGAGAAGAACAGGGCCGAATGTCCTGCGGTTTGATAATTTGTCTAGTTGTTGTAGCTACGATGCCACGTACAAATATAGGAGAGAACAACGTTGATTACTAATAAAATGTTTTGATCCATTGTCCCGGCATGTACAGCCATTGTATCATGATGCTTTAGAGCATACCCTTGTCGGTTAAGTTAATTCAATATTCTTCAGCGACATATACTACACGATCACATACTTTCCGCACAAATACTTGAGCAATCTTCGAGAATCCGTTCTGCGAAAAAGAATGGTCTTTCGAATATGTTGAATTTGTGGTGCATATACGTGGTAATTTCGGATTATTTTAGGACAGTTTAAATGACGGATTGAAAAACAGTCCCAAATAAAACGTTTAATTGTTCCGATATCTATTTTTAAGTTGAAACATTACATCAAAGTTTACCAACATCAAAGTTTACCACACATTACTGCAAGTAACACATAGCATTGCCTCCAATTCATAATATTATTTACCTGGTTCATTATTGTCCAGTAGATCCACTCTTGGATCCACGTTGGCGATGTTTGCCTACTGAATTCCAAATCTGATGACTTGCTGATGTTCTATATTTACGTCTCCTATGTATACGAAATTATCTAACATGCAAGCGCTTTCCTGGAATACTCTCTGCAAAACTGATCGACGTGATATCACTTCAATTGTTCGATAACGATTCACTTCCGTGAAAGAAAAGTTATAAGAGTTCGATCAAAATTTCTAAATGTTCGTCTGTCAAGCAACATCAGTCATCTTGAGTGAGTTACGCCACTATCCAGCTTTATGATGATGACTTGCTACCTGATACCATGCTGATGCCCGTGGTTGATTGTATCGCTTTGTGACATCTGCACATCTTCTTGATTTCAAGTCGGCTCTCAGGAAGTAAGAGGCAGTACACGTATGGGTCCACGGCGCTGCTCACCACTCCCAGTGTTATCAACAAACGGGCCAGATTAGTCACATCATATGTTTTCGTTGCAATGAATCCAAATAAAAAAGCCGGTAACAACGTAACTACCATGACTGATGTGAGAAGGATGTGTGTGATTAGATGTTTCACTTGTCGGCGTAAAAATTCCTTTTTTCGACTGCCCTCGCCAAATCCACTAAGTTGTAGCTCGTGTTTCAATTTCAAGCAAATAAGTGCATAGAAGAGAGCAGTGAGACTTGCGCATACACCAACAGATATTTTAAGAATAACCATTGAAGCACTGAACTGAAAATTTTTGCTTGGGGGTCCAAACTCACCGCCTGGCAAAAAGCTCGAATTTCCATTGTTGATACCTCTTTCATGTGACGAAGTTTCATTTCTGTATGCAATTGCGAAATCTCCAATTGAAGAAGAACCTTCCGATAATTGGGATTGAAAAGCGTTGATACGTGTCGCGTTCACATGTAGCTCAGATGGTCGATATGGAGGCTGCATGAAGATTACAAGCAATATGGCGATGATGTCTGAGAAGAGGAGAGAACAAACGAGAAAGAAATTCCGCGGGCGCCCAAACGGATTGAATATCCTCCAACAGCGAAATCCCGCTATAAAAGTTAGCGTCATACAGGAAATGAAGGTTCCAGCCACATAAACCCGGAGATTAATATGCCTATCCAGAAACTCCAACAATGGCTGCCAATCACCAAAATCTCTTCGGGAACTATAATAGCCCAGACCCTCTAAGGTGATGCCGCTAATGGCATGGATAAAACACAGCAAAAAGTCTGCCAACGCTAAATGTAAATAAGCTAAGCTGTTCATTCTTTTATGCCGGATGGACCTGATGGTAACAAAAACAGCGGCCATGTTACCTGGTATTCCGAAGAGAAGGATCAAGGAAAGCAAAGCCACCCTACCAGCCATTAGATTTGAGTATTCCATACTCCTCTCAAATATAGTGAAAATCACGAATGGTGAGGTTCCATGCTGCGCACGACTTTATATCATTCCGTAATCGATAAACTAGCGTCTTGTTTTAATAGAAAGAGAATAGGCGGTGTTTTGAAGAAGAAAAGGAGACTGTCAACGGGGATAGTGTGAATTAGATATGGTAGGTAATCTACACGTAGGCTAAAATCAAAGGCTGCAGATAAAAGGCGGACACTGGTAGAAGGTTGAATTCATAATATTATTATTGATGGTTATGATAATATCAAATTACAAGCGTCTGGTCCGTCATTCATAATTCAGCCGTCGTCCATTAAAGAATATCCGCGTCCATAAGCCAAAGACCTATTCCATATAACAGTATTAGCACCAAATTCAAAAAGACAATCACAGCATACATAAACAAAGGCTAGTTTCCTGCAAGAGAGAAGCGGTCAACAGTGTTCAATGATGCCGGAAGGACTTCCACCCTTATTGGCCAGTTCATAGGAATGTTAATATATAAACTAACCATTTGTCATGATTTAGGTACGTCAAATTTACGCAGACGTACCTTATTCACAGACACTTCAATCTGTGTATACTTGATCCATGAATGGTCATATCAAACATGTAACTTTCGTACGATGATCACATGTAATCAGTTTTTCTTGACAAAATATAGATGACCGTTTGTACAACGACTAAAAAATAAGCGTCCTATCTTCGTAGTCGATCATAGTCGGGTCATGTGTGAGTCATTTCGCATACTTGCACGTGAAAAGCGCATTTTTTGCATTTTCACACGAAATGTCCTGTCATACAAAACATACAGCTATGACGGAAGATGCCAAGATAAAACTATTAATGAACATACCTCCCAATAGTGAAGCAAATTTCAGAAACAATCATGCTAGTGGATAATAAGAGCATGTTCACCAGACGAATCCACGCTAAAAGATGGCATCATTGAAAAGTGGTGACCGATTTTCAAGAATCAAACTGGTGATTTATGTTAATATATGAATGCTTGAATGTTGTTGATAATCGTGTCTTGTAAGGTTTTCCGGTTACTGAAAGTCTGGTCTCACGCTTGTATGCTCGCATTCTTAGAGACAAACCTGACACTGTAGGTTTCTTAGGCCTATCTTATTCTGTTCTTCGGAATGGCTGCCTGTACGATAAAGATTTGACTGAATACAGAAATCGGCTAGCCTTAATTGTGACTGTTCAGATGAACGAGATGTCAAGCTGGCATCACATGGTGTGCAGACGATCCCTAGCTCCGCGCTGCAAGACTGGCTTTCCAGTCCATGGCACTGTCCATAGTGTGGACCATTGTAACTGTTTCTCAGGGCCGACTGGTTATGTGGAAACCATTGCAGCGCCAACGCAGTCACGATTTACGCATTCTCTGTGCTATTCTGTCAGTTGCAGAAAACATTGTTTTGTTATACAGTATTACACAGAAATAGGTTTTTTCTACTTTCCAATTGAATGAGATCTATTTTCGTGCGCTAGTATGTGCGTTCATGAAAAGTATAAGAACGTAAGGTTCGGTATAATTTTTGATTTAATTACCGCCAATAATAATTAAACGAAGGACAACATGAGTTGAACGATGCTGTAGGCATAAGCGTCTTGAAGTGAAAGCTTGGTGATAGGGACCTACGTTGAATGAGATTATCCAGCTGATAGCTAAGGAGAGCAAATCTGGTAAATACTGGAACACAAGTGCCCTCTATCTCAATGAAATACAATATCAGGATATGACTATTCATCAATTGTAGTATTTTAATTCAATGAGACAGAGGGCACTGGTGTTCCAGCAGTTAGAACATTTGCTCCCCTTAGCCTGGATAAACCCATTGAAGTATTAATGCTACAAGAGAGAAGATTGGAGTACCGTAGATTGTGATGAAAGATTCCGTCGATTCGTGGCAGATTGGGCACCAGTGAAGTGCGGGAAGGAATATTTCTACCATATCAATATCGTCGTTATACGCGTAGGGTTTCCAATGGTAGCAAACCCTTTTCACGGCTTTACAGGTATTTAAGTTAACTTTAAGCCGGGATACTCTAATCGATTTTTCATATTTTTCTCAGTCAAATATATGTTAGGTATGATCGTGATGACAACAAAAATCAAACAATCAATAAATGTTACCGGTAAAACAATCGAAATGTGCTCGAGTGACCTCATAATTGAACGCAATTGAGTCAACATGTTTGAGCTCTTATGGTTCTTGCGTTCCGGGGCGATTATGGTAAATTTGAATTTTAAATGGATCTATAAAACTGTAGTCACATCTATTGTAATCAACCTCCAAAGGATGTAAGAGGTACAGGTTTCAGATTCATATATGTAAATTATGGTCATTTTAAAATCCGCTATGGCGACCTTAGTATGTGTTTTTAGTCGTCTTCTCCTTCTGGAAGGAGATCAGTTAGTTTGTGTTCTCTAATATCCTGCTAAACCTCATGATTCTATCACAAAGTACACACCCTTTCACACATCTATCTGACTACCGAGGTAAGACATTACACAGCGTGAATACCACTTTGATGCAAATGTCCGGTCTATGATAGCCCTGCTCTGCTTGGATTCACTTCGCATGAACACCCTTGTAATTCACAGGTATTGGTCCATCATCAATCACGAGATGAAGGCGTTCATACAGCTTGCTATTTCCAGACGAGTTCACCTCTTGTATTCCCTTTTGTTGTACAGTAGTCAGTGGTTTTAATGAGAGGTGTTCAACGTATAGGCTTGAAACAGGTGATCTTTCTTCATTATTCTTTGTTTGATGCTCTTCGTTGGTCACCTGCCAGCCAAAAACAGAATACCGCGCTTTTCACAGCTTATTACTGCGGACGTCGGGGTATTATTGTGGTGACAGCATGATTTTGAGAGTGGAAGCTTTGCAGTATTGAGGAGAAAAAAACGGAGAGTCCATTATTCGCCTCGAGAGGCTGCAACAATGTTTCCAACAGTAGTAGTGAGAGAGCCCGAGTGCAATTGTAAAAATCACAACGATATCCGCAAATGAATAATGTCGAGCATTATTTTGCATCGTTTACTGTGATGTCGTGCTGCCTGCAATTAAAGAAATTATCAGCAAGTTCACGCTGTGAATATTCTGAACAGTCCGAATGTACTAGTATGTTGTTGCTGTACACATTTTGCTACAAAAATTCAATACAACACCAAAAACCTCCATAACTGGCACAAAATGTTAGTTACAAGCGTTGGCAGTGCAGCATCTCCGTAGATGGGAAAACCGATACATGGACCATCAGAATTAGGAGGATTTCCATTAGGGCTTCGTCGTAAACTGAATTCCCGAATGAATGTTCAAAGAAAAGTGCTTTTGTGATTTTGCATCTTCGCCATAGCTAAACCGAGAAAGCGCAATTCCAAACAGACTCACTGAAGTGAAAATGGACGCAATCAACGATCAAAACAGTTACTCAGCTGATAGTATTCTGTTGAGTTTTGTTTTCCCAAGCTTTAAATTAGTCATTTCCCTTATGTTGAATATTCTTTTTAATATTCCATTTTGTAAATATTGGAATTCTCATGTAACTTTAACACAGTTTTGCATCTCTCTCTCTCTCTCTCTCTCTCTCTCTAATTGACTGTCTACTAGGAACAGCAGATAAACGTTTACAAGCCACCGAATGTTCCACTCTCTACAAACGCGTTGCGGACCTCCCTAGCATTGTGCTATTTCATTTCCTACCGTAGGAAGATTCGAGTATATCACTTCAAGCGAGTAATGTAAATATCAACTAGTTTGGGCATTAGTCCCTATACAGTATTGAACGCGATCTGATCGAAAAAGACAACAGTGGTAAATAGTTCTCTCACTGAATAGCTGACCTTTTTTAATTAACCCAAAGATTAAATATTTTGAAAAGCTCAACATGTTATGCGTACCGTGGAGACATCCGCACGGTCATCCTCAGGTTAACAATTTGCCCTGAATTTTTTTCTGCGAAAGTTATTGTCAGCGCTAGTTATATCTTTTTCACCGTATCAGTCACATTATAAGTAATCATCGCAAAATGTTACCACAACCCTTTTTCGAAGCGGATATTTACTGTAAGCATACTGCCGGTGTGATGAATAAGAATGTCCCGGTGATTAATGTCCCTTTTCATTTCCTTTTCTATTGCAAGTAATGACCGACACTTGTCCCCAATGTGGACAAAAGTGTCCTAGCTAGGTTAGGAGATAAGAGTCGGACACTCATAGCCACCGTACATTATTAGCCTCCACACCGGCAATGTGCCACAAAACTTCGGCAATGTTATGAGCTGAATTTCGTAACGAGATTCGGCTGGACCACGGGCGGGAAGCACTATGTAAGATCTCCACGGTGGCCAAATACATAGTGATTTGGGTCGCCTACACCATCAATAAGTCGTCTTTTGAATCGGCAGCGATACTGTATCTTATCCTGCCCGTATCATTCTCGGTCTTCGGGCAAAATACAGGTTTGAGAATCCGGTAATTTTAATGGCATTAGTACCAAAAAAACACATTCTTAACATTTTAGTGGTGTTGTGTAATATAATACAAGGGTATAATCCGTCATTCAATATTCAGCCGTCGTCCATTAAAGAATATCCGCGTCCATAATCCAAAGACCTAATTCCTATAATACCATTAGCGCCAAATTAAAATAATAAATCATAGTATACACAAGACTTGGTTAATTTCATGCAAAACAGAAGCGGTCAACAGTTTTCAATGGTGCCAGCAAGATATCATGATGTTCCAAAAATATCAAATCCGTATTGATATCCGCTGATCAGTATTCTTAATCCTTATGATATTCGTATCGCTGATCAGTAGTCTTAATCCATAATAATCGTTGTAAAAGTCGTTATCTAGAATATGATGTATCTCAGTCACGCTTTGATTGCGCTGTTCATATGAACACTATGAGGATCTTAAAATACATAGGTTCATACGGCCCCTAGCCCCGGGTTACGCGGAATTAGACAGAAGTTACGAAACGTACCGCCATAGATCATAGGAGCGCTAAGTTTAAACAAGTGTGACATTATATGACCCGCAAAATCGCGGCTGGTGACGATAGTTTTATCTGTTTGGCTAACGCACCATGTGAATTTATTTTCATCGACGACAGTAGATTCAAAATGCCCATGGTCATTCCTTAAGTCCGTCGCACGAGTGTAGATATTTAACGAAGATCGTTACAAAATGATAAACTTCATTTAATTTCTAACAATCCTTTATTTACGACGCTCGTCCAGCGACATTTTTCGTGGCGCCAAAAGTAGCCGGTCGTGTCTATCGGTTGCTGGTAGGAAAATACGAGAGTAGCATGCAAGATATATGGCGTTACGTTTCATAAATGGTATCTAATACGGCTTAAACCGGGGCTAGGGGCCGTGCGAATCCATGTACTTCAAGAACCTCATTGTGTTCATATGAACATGCACAATCAAAGCGTGATTGAGATATATCATTCTTTAGATACCGGCTTCACAAAATCATTTGGATTAAGAATATCGATCAGTGATACTGATTGTATATTTTGGGAACATCATGATGTCTTGCTGGCATCATTGAAAACATGAATCCAGCCTTTGTGCATATATACTATGATTTTTGTTTTTTTGTTGTTCTTTTTTTGTTATTTTTTGTTTTGTGCTAATGCTGTTATAACGAATAGGTCTTTGGACTATGGACGCGAAAATTCTGTATTGGACGACTGCTAAATGTTGAATGACGGACTTGACGTAGGTATTCGTGGATGTTTGAAACATGTAATCGCCTACGACTTCGTGTCTGATGACTCTTGTGATGATGCCCATTGATGATTCCTTCAGAATTACTTTTTCCTATCGATCAATTTGTAATGGTCTACCCACACTGAGTAGTTCTCGAAGCGAATCAGTTTGCTTGGCTGAATCTATAATAGTACTCAACAAATACAAACTTATATGGGCATGACTAGTTTTCGAAGCGAATCAGTTTGCTTGGCTAAATCTGTAATAGCACTCAACAAATACAAATGTTTATGCTTATTATTTTGTTCGGGTTCGCGGGAGTTGACTTCATTTATGAAATGTGTGTATGTTCGTGACTTCTTTCCCATTGACTCACTCAAGTATCTATCGTACCACGATGATGTGTCCAAGTGAATTCGCCCACTCAAGCCTCCTGAGCGGCACATACAAGGGTATGTATTTCTAAACGCTTACACAGTTTTTCACGATTCCAAACAAACGCTTCACTAAATCAGGGTTTTGTGCTATTTCAGGGTAAATTGACGTCACATAACCGAACAAGGAAGCCGGACACAAGAACAATGACTGGACCGGAGGTGATATTGCTGTCGCAGTTGATAGTGGGAGAAGCAGCAGAACGTTAACATTATTGATTTTTTTTGTAATCTCATATTTCACACGTTTAAGTTCAATACCCTGATACTTGCGGGTCTACTAACACATCTTTCTTTGTATCTAACTTTTACTTCCCGAAGGAAACTGGTACCGGTATTCAAGCATGACCATCAATGGATTCCTCTCGTATTCCACGTCTTCCTCTGAGTCTCATCCGGCTTGATTCCTCCGTTTTCATGTTTACCTGCGTCAATTCACTGCCAAAAATACCCTACTTATGATTAAGATAATGCCCTAAAATTTTCTTGAAATAAGATAATTTTACTCAAGATTTACTTTACTTAAATTATAAGAATATTTCTTTAAAAAATCTTGTTTTGAGAAAAATTCTGAAATTTTAAGATCTTGTTTAAGATTCTTGTTTAAGTAAAATTTGGAGTGGGGTAAGTATATTTTACTTAAACAAGAAAAAAAATCTTAAAATTTAACTTATTTTGAGTAAAATGATCTTATTTCAATAAAATTTTAGGGCATTATCTTAAATGAGTAGAGTATTTTTGGCAGTGTTGATGCCACAACCTTCATTCTGTTCCCTTTTCCACCTGTATCACCCATCCAGTCTGTTCCACGGAACTTCCAAATATAATTTCCGCACCAGCGAGAAAACCAGCACACATAAAAAAGACATCATTCCATTCATCCACCTAAGCCGTCAAAAAGAGAGACAAAATTAAGCATCGTGTAGATACTGACCATGAAATCAGAAAAAGGGTATCGGGATACTTCCAAAGTTTTTGTTTGCGTCGCTTTTATATATTGTCTAGCGATAATGATGAACTCTATAGTAGGGTCCAGGATTGCATTTCCGTGACCATTCTCTGGCTAAGATGTTTTGACGGTTGATTTGACTTCTATGGACCTTTTATAAAAAATTTAGCCCCCAGGTCCCTCCCAAAAATCCCGGGATTTTTTGCCAGAGGGCAAAATCCAAGATGGCCGCTGGCGCCATTTTGAAAAATTAACTTTTGAACCAGAGCACCTAGAATCATGTATGAAGACACTTTTTCGGGTGAGTCGACCACGAGGATTCCGATTCTGACATCAGTTTGACGTTATGTCATCATTTTGTCCGAGAAATCCAAGATGGCCGCCATCCGGTAGAGAGAAAACGTAACTTTTGAACGGCAGCACCTAGGATCATGAATGAGCACATTATTTCAGCTAAATCGATGCGCTGATGCATTTTATGAAGGTGACAGATTGATTTAAAGTCAAGGTCACGTGGTAGGGTCAAGGTCATTCAAAGGTCATTCTTCATATAATGGGCACGTAATTGAGGTCCTGGACCCAACTAGTATAAAGGGAGCGGGAACTGGCCATTTTATTTAGACAAATGACAACATAACACAAAACAGATTTAGAAGTCACCAATTGTACTTTCATGTTATACTACACATTGGTAGGACACTGTAACTGATGAGTCAATATGACATTGAGAGACATAATCAGTCCGATTCAGAGCATTCTGCCTCACTAGATTCTGAATCATCAGATTCCGATGAATCCCCCCTCATCTGTACATCATAATGTCCCTCATCTTCATCATACTCCTTCTCGCTTTCATCTTCCTCGTTCTCTTTAGCTGGCCGTGATACAGGTAGATGCGTCGGTAGAGCAGTTCGCGTGTGACGGACAGGGCGACAGCGACCACCAACCAGCTCCCAGCCATGTCCGAGTGGCGAGGGATGCTGCTTCAGGGAGGGGTGGCGCACTAGGTACGCCAAGTAGTTGGCGCGGTGGCAGTGTTGGCGTAGGCTATCTGCGTCTGGAGGGAGACGGACGAATGATTTCTTTTTCATTCTCTTCCACTTTGCGGCACGGGCCTCAGCCATGGTGGTACTCTTGTTGTCACCGTAGATGACCTGTCGTGTGAACTCGAAGAGCTCCTCTACCACCTCCTCCTCAAGGTTCAGGCTATCTCCACACCGCGAGAGCTGCCGTCGTGCCACAGGGCTATTCGCCACCTGGTTATACACCGACATCTTACCCTTGCCGTAGAAGCCGGAGTTGGCATCACAGCCTGTCATACAGTGCAGCTGCACAATACAGTGTGCCATCTCGTCAGGCACCAGCTCACGGCAGAAGACGGTCTCCTGCTTTCTCTTGATACAGAGCATACCGGGCAGCTGCTGCGAAATGACCGCTGCCGCGACATAGGCATCGGTATCAGCCGCATCAATGACAACAGGGCCACTGTAGCCTGACTCGCGCAGAACTGCATAAGCGGAGAAGAGGACAGTGTCAGCCTCAGACTGATCAAAGCTGTAGTTCTGCATCGGTTGCTGGGTTGACAAGTTGGTGCAGTGGGAGCCAACAGAGTAGACAATTTCTGCATCAACACTTTGAGCAAGGTCGGTCAGGTAGCTGCGTATTAGTTTTTGCAGCCGCCCCTTGTTGCTGACGCTACACAGCAGTGTTTTGAACGCTCTGGCAGAGGGGAAGGGGTCGCCCAATTTCATGTAGGTGTTGGGGACATGTGCCTTACCCTGTACCCGCAGGTCTCGCTCATCATCCTTAGTCGAGTATGCTGCGTCGTACGGGTCGTTCACACAGATGATACGGTCAGCATTACCATGGCGGACAAGGATGATGGATGACACCTTGTGGACGTAGTCTGACCACTTGTATGGGGTGCCATCTTGCGTCTGCCGATCTTCTGCTGATGGAGTTGCCATCCTCCAGATCATGCCCATGTCGACGAGAGCGATGTAGGGTCCCTGTAGATCTACAGATTGCAGAGCGAGCTTCTGGATGAGCTTGCTCTTCTGCGTCTTCCTGTATGTGCCGTTGGAGTTGAATAAGGCCACACACTCCTCGACAACTCGATGTTCCAGCAACTCGGGGAGGTCCACAAGTTGACTTACCTCAACCAGGTCGATCACTGCCTTGAGAGCGCTCCGCTCCATCTCAGCAGCTCTCGCCTGGAGTTCCTCCCCGGGCTTCTTCGTGTCTGGCTCCTTGTCAAACGTCAAGCGTTTGCCCAGAGGGACGGGTGCATGGAGAGAGGTATTCTTACTGAACACCCGCTCTCGCAAGAAGCAGGTCAACTTTTCCTCCCCCGCAGCTCGGGCTGAGTTGAAGTCCGCAACGAGCTCATCAGAGGCAGGCATGGCTGACTGTAGGGTGCGAAGGGTGGGTGAGGCCGGGTCGAAGGGGAAGGAGTCGAACTCATGCATGCATGCGACCAGGTCCTGCACGCACTGCTCATCTTCTCGCATCCGTTTCGGGCCGCATTCTATATGCTTTCTCCTGGCTTCTTTTCGATTGGCCAGGGCGTTGTGAGCCGCCCGGATCTGGGCCACATTGTTCACATTTCTGGAATGCACCAGCAGCTGTTTCTCAGGTCAAGGTGTCGTTGAGAAAGTCGTCATTGTCAATGATACTGATGCTTGGTTCTCCCTCAGCGATCTCGTCAGGACAGACCGAGCATCGCTCGAGGTCATGCATGGTCCAGATGTCACGCAAGAGAAGCACGTTCGGGTAGCTGATCCCCATGCCCAGCTTGTAGTAAGAGTCGACAAGCTCTTTGCTGCGAGTCATCCCGTGAAGGGTGACGGTGGCATTGATGGCGGTAGTGGTAGGTCGTTTTATGACATACTGTGTGATCAGAGAGGTGAGAGAGAGTGTGCTTGGAGACAGATCTACTTCCCTATTCTCCCGCAGAGCAGATAGCAGCTGCACCATGAGAGGCGGGAGCTCTTCCTCCTCCTCCAGCTCTTCGACCCTCGGCGGCCACGGGACGAGTTTGATTGACTTGACGTCGTCCTTGAGCCGATCCGCCACATTGCGCACCAGTTGCTCACTGTTGACACCCATGGAGGAGAGCGCTGCTTCGACATATGAACCACCCCCAGACGTGTCATAGACTAGGTCGCTATGGTTCCTCTGAGAGCGGGAGTGGAAGCCGATCTTGCCCTCAAACTCACGGGTCAGGATGTCCTTGATGTAGGATGACTTGACCCCGGATGTTGGGAAGCCATACCGAGAAATGATAGAGCTGTAGTCTCGGAGGAGGCTCTGCAGTGATCTTAGCTCATGTTCCTCGAAGATAACTGTTCTGATGTGGTCGAAGAACATAGTCTGAGCCTCACGGAGACTGACATTGTGCATGCGTGGAAGTTTGTCATCGTCACTCATTTTCTGGTAACTACGCACATATTTCAGCCAGCATTTGAGGTGATACCTGATCTCAAGCGCGTAGGGCTGATCATCTGCATAATCGATCAGACAGTTGATTCTGTCTCGCATTGTCCTATCTTCCAGGACCACCGTGTGGCTCTTGAAAGCTGCCCATGCGTGATCGTATGAAATCAGGACCAACTTTGATTCTCGGTGCCTGTCCGACTCTGGCTTACAACACCAGACACATTTTGTTTTGTCATGTATCAGCCCTAGACTCGATCGCAGCCGCTTGGCAGCTGGAGTCGCAGGCGGGGAACATACATCAGACATAGACGAAGATTGGGCCTGGCATTCATCGACCTGTCGTTTTTGCTGTCTTTTGTTGGCCTGTTCCAGTTTCTTGGCATTGCATAAGGTCAACCTACATGCATCATGGACACATTGCCCGACGTGGCCTTTATTCCAATCGACAGTTGCGTGGACGTCTCCGAACTTGTCAAGACCGCTCCATAACAGGGCCTTCATCTTGAGATTTTCCCACCTCTCAATTGAGTTGATGGAATCGGTGGCTGCATCGCAAAGCCCACCACACCGGAGGACACACGGAACGGTGGACATTGTCATAAGGTTCTTAATTCACATCACGAGAGCGCGCTGTCTCGTACGCTCGTACCAATGCCTGGAAAAACAGAAATAATTATCAGATGTGTGTGATATGAATTTATACAAAAAGAGAACACTCAGGACCTCAATTCCGTGACCATCATATATGACTTCGAAGATAACGTTTGAATGACCTTGACCATACGGTGTGACAGTGACCTTAAATCAATCTGTCACCTTCATAAAATGCATCAGCGCATCGATTTAGCTGAAATAATGTGCTCATTCATGATCCTAGGTGCTGCCGTTCAAAAGTTACGTTTTCTCTCTACCGGATGGCGGCCATCTTGGATTTCTCGGACAAAATGATGACATAACGTCAAACTGATGTCAGAATCGGAATCCTCGTGGTCGACTCACCCGAAAAAAGTGTCTTCATACATGATTCTAGATGCTCTGGTTCAAAAGTTAATTTTTCAAAATGGCGCCAGCGGCCATCTTGGATTTTGCCCTCTGGCAAAAAATCCCGGGATTTTTGGGAGGGACCTGGGGGCTAAATTTTTTATAAAAGGTCCATAGAAGTCAAATCAACCGTCAAAACATCTTAGCCAGAGAATGGTCACGGAAATGCAATCCTGGACCCTACTACTAACTCCAGATCTTTTTTATTCAGGAATGCAAGAAAAGTACTGTATATTAAATACAGTCTGATTATAAACAGACCCAGAATTCTGTATCCTTCATATCTCAAGCCTGTTCGGTGACGTTCTGGCACGAGTGAGTGAGTGAGTAGTAGGATTTAACGTCGTTTTCAACATTTTTTCAGTCATATCACGACGGTGCCTACATGTGCCAGAACACGAGAGTGTCCACAGTTCCTATTATCCTGGACACTGATCAGCCCAGCCAGTACAGCACCCGGTCACCCGTCCAAACATTGACCGAGCTCAACGTTCTGGTACGAGAATATGTAATGACCGGTCAATGCAAATACGAGATGGCATGACATGATATATGAAACAGACGTCTTCTAACACAACCAACTCATCGGGTTATATGACCAAGTCAGGGGAAACTGACAAATTTAAAAAATTTGACCGACCATAACCATTACGAAAAGTGATAAATAATTAACTATGATTGAAATTTGCTTTGTATTTTTCCAAAAAGTATTCGACGGTAATTACGTACGAAGGAGTTATATGGTTTCAACATCAGTCGAGGGGACAATTCTGTCTGTGGATTGGTTGTCAACTTGACCCTATTATTTGCACTTGAGCCTCTAGGTTTTGTCTCTTGCAGGAAACTAGCCTATTTTTATGTATACTATGATTGTTGTTGGTTTGTTGTTTTTTTTTATTTCGTGCTGATGCTGTTATATGGAATATGGAATAGGTCTTTGGATTATGGACGCAGAAATTCTTTAACGGACGACGACTGAATATTGAATGACCAACTGGACGCTTGTATTCTAAGAATACACTTTGTAAACTTTTCCAAATCGTTCGTGGGAGTATAATACATAACGTAAACGTATTCGACACCAGTAGGCGACATTTATCCTGAATTTGATCAACCTGAAATGGAAGCGTTTACGCGTGGGAGCCACATCCCAAAGATTAACTTCTGCTCTATTGAACGTGTCGCAAACCAGGAATCGAAGTGAACGTTCTGAGGGGAAGAGAATTCGACTGAACCAAAAACAGTGGTTTGACTCTTCAGATAATTCCCTTGTTAAAATCGTTTCGATGACAAATCCGTTTCCATGGGTTGTCTATATATGAGCGTTTGGGGTGACTTTATCAGACGATCGAATCAACCTAGTCTATAGAGTGGTCTTTCTGTGGAGTGGCCAAATGGCTTTAGAGTCCATAATCGCGTGGCTTCCATGTTACCAAATAAAACTAACATTATGGAAGCCCATCGCGATCATTCGCCTATTCAAATCCGCATTCTAATATAGTGTATAGAACAAGCTTGTGATAAAAGTGAATGACCACAATACTCTTCCATGTGATCGCACGCGATCAAACTCACCTAATATCAAACTGTCCCGTGATGCATGCATTGAACATCGGAGATTCGTGTGGTAATCACAGAATCTGATTGGGTGAATGGTATTGCATTTTACAGTGTGGAAAATTTCATTTAATTAAACCCTATCTGGCCTGGACTTTTTGGGACGTATCCTGGCCTGGTGTTTTTCCTACCCATTCTAGGGGGCTGAAACTCACCACACCATACCCTTGGGTCAAGCTCTACCAGAAAATGTAAAAAAAATCCAAGATGGCCGCTTCGGTAACGTCACAGTGACGTCATTTTCAAAAACGGCATTTTTGGGTCGATTTTTCGGTCAGATTTTTTGATTTTTTTTATGCAATTTCTGAGCAAAAACTGCATGATAAATTAGTAAATATTAATGTGATGTGAAATAAAATAGTGTTTGTCCACTTTTCATCGCAGAAAAGCAGAAATTTTGAAGACATATGACGAAAAAAATACCCCACGTGGTCGCCATCTTGAATTTGCCCATGATCCGCTGCTCGGGGGGTCAAGAAAATAGGCTCAAAGTGACCCCAATATGATAAACGATAAAGTCACGGAGTTTCAGTTCTTCATTTTTTGTCATTCCGGAGATAGCACAGAAAGTTTGGTAGGAGGGGGCTATTTCGCCCCCGCCCCCCCCCCCCCCGGTCAGGTAGGGATAAAAAGGCGTTTTTATGAGAACGATATTTTGCTTTCAGACTGCCAATAATGAAGGTTATCATAGACGACTCTTAATGGGACTGTCATAGGTGTGTGCCTAAACTCATGAAACCGAAAACTTTTCGCCATATTCAACTTGAGTAAATTTTTTGTTGTTAACCATTACATGAGAAAACAAAATTTATGTTATGCATTTTCGAATATTAGAAGCCTGTTAGGAATCGTGTAACTTAAATAGACGACGGTTGAATATTGAGTGACGGACTACACGTTTGTATTTATCTCATGTTTGAAACATGCCCCTGCAGATCACTTGTCCAATTCCACTCCGTGCCCCGAGTCTCTGTATATACTCTCTCAGTTGGTCTCGTAAGATTTCATTTTTTGTTCCTCTGGAAGGTCGGGCTGAATGTACACCCCATTCGAATGCTTCCTTTTTGGTGTTTCTTATCTTTTTTCTTTTGTTCAGATCATATATATCCATCTTTTATGGCAAACCGATGCAGTAGGTTAATACAATTTGCATAAAAACAACAATGTTCTTTGAGTTACCGTACTTTCAACAATACTATTTCCTGCATGTAAAACAAAATGTCGAATAATTTTTTGACTCAGTGTTCAAGTACATAATGTTGGCAAAACTTTGAGAAAGAAATATGTAAATACAGTCAAAACAATTGTAAAGAACAAAATCTTTAGGGGTAATATAGTGGCAAAAACGTCTAGCGGAAGCTATAAATGTATTTTAATCGACGTGGTGATCTTGTGAAAAGGTGTCCACATCGCTAAGTTGAAGAAAAAAAACAGAGTTACTGTTTGACCCATGAGGTATTAGCTGGTATGAGAATGGAGGGATTCTTGATTCTTGTGGAGGGATTCTTGTTATATATGCTTGCAATCATGCTTACATGCAAGTTATTGCCCACAAACGAACTACGAATTGTAGGCGCAAGTGGGCGAAACGCAATCTCAAGTGACATCTCATGGCATGGTATATACATAAAAAAGTTGAGAAGCATCCGATGAGCGGTTCTCAAGTTATCGCCTGGAAATGAATTTCTGATTTTGCCATCAGGTGGCGCCACCTTTTAGAGTAAGTGGGCCAAATGCAGTCCCAAGCGACATCTCATGGCATATATGCATACCAAATTTGAGAAGAATCAGAAGAGCGGTTCTCAAGTTATCGGACTGACAGAGGAACAGACACAAAGACGGTTGGACGGACAAGCGGAATCCAGTATACCCTCTACTATGTACGCGGTGAAGTTGTCATCTTATAGTCGTGGCTTGAAACTCAATGTCGGGTGGGGCTTTTGTCTTTGTTTTTATTTTGCTCTCTGAGACTTTCGTGCAGATCCCAAAAAGAACGCTGTAGTGTTGCTATCATATTATTCATCATTTACATAGAATAGCTATACTTTCACTTATCGGTGGGCGAGGACACATTTTGTTGTTGTAACTTTCGTTATCAAGTTAGATAGATTCATTTCATGCACAAGGTCACCTAACAAATCTTTTAGTTGTTCCATACACTTATTCAGACGGTAAAGCAAGAATTGGTTCTATTCAGTGTATCATTCAGATACAAAGCCTCTGTATACTATAAACGTAGATCTGTATGGTCCACTGATAACTCTTAGTGAAGAAAATAGTGCCACAAATGGAAATTTCAAAAATTGCAACTGAAGCATAATTAAAGCCAGTTGAGTAATTGGTAATTCAAGATTAACATAAGGTAGAACCTAAAAGGTGCAAAACCCTTTAGCCAGACAGTTTCAGTCACTGTATAATTGGTACAAAATGAATGGAAAATGCATATGTGAAACTAAAAGCTTGAAAGAATTGGTTGAATGCAGAAGGTGATTCACCAGTGACTTGTAAAAGATTAAAATAAGTTGGAATTCAGTGTTGGATGTTGGATGCGTTGGGCGAGATTGATAATAATTTGACTAAATTGAAAGTCTCTGGCTGGAACGGTTTGGCTTCCATCGCGTTCACATCGTCATATGGACATTTCGCGTAATGTTGCCATGGGGAGCACTAAAATGGTCGCAAGTACTCAAATTCAATAGGCTTTTAACTGATCAACCAGCAATCCAGTATACCAAATTTGAAGCCTCTAGCTGAACTGGTTTGGATTCTATCGCGTTCACATCGCCATATAGATGTGTGTGGCGTTGCCATGGAAACCCAAATTCAATAGGCTTGTGGTTGAGCACCCAATAATCCTGTGTACCCCATTTGAAGTCTCTATAGCTGCAACAGTTTGGCTTCTATTGCGTTCACGTTTACATATTGATATTTTGCGTGACGTTGCCATGGAAACCACAAAAATTATCGCAATGTACCCAAATTCAATAGTCTTATGGTAGAGCACCCAGCAATTTTTATACCAAAATTGACGTTTCTAGCTTGAACAATTTTGCTTCCATCGCGTTCACATTATCATATGGAAATTTTGTATGATGTTGTCATGGAAACCACGAAAATCATTGCAATGTACCCAAATTCAGCAGGCTTGTGGATCAGCACTCAGCAATCCTGTATACTAAATTTGAAGTCTCTAGCTGAATAGGTTTGGATTCTGTCGCATCCACATCGTCATGTGGACATTTTGAGTGAAGTCGCCATGGAAACCACTAAAATCATCGGTAGGTACCCAAATTCAATAGACTTGTGGCTGAGCACTCAACAATCCTGTATACTAAATTTGAAGTCTCTAACTGCAAGAGGTTGTCTTCTATCGCGCTCACGTCGTCATATTGACATTTTGCGTGATGTTGCCATGGAAACCACAAAAACCATTGTACCCAAATTCAACAGACTTGTGATTCTGTACCCAACAAACCTGTATACCGAACTTGAAGTCTCTAGCTGAATTGGTTCGGGTTCTATCGCTTCATATCGTCATATGGACAATTTGTGTGACGTTGCCATGGAAACATCGCAATGTACCCAAATTCAATAGGCTTGTGGCTGACCATTCAGCAATTATGTATACGAAATTTTTCCCTAGTTGCAAGAGTTTGGCTTCTATCGCGTTCAAATCGTCATATGGACAGTTCGAGTATCGTTGCCATGGAAACCACAAAAGTCCTGTAAATCACGTATACCGAACTTGAAGTCTCTAGCTGAATCGGTTCGGATTCTATCGTCATTTTGTGTGACGTTGCCATGGAAACATCGCATTTTACGCAAATTCCATAGGCTTGCGGTTGACCACCCAGCAATCCTGTATATCTCTAAATGCAACGGTTTGGCTTCTAGGGCGTTGACGACCAGACGAACGACTGGACGTACATGCCGAAGACAAGACCCCGCGGTTCAATAGGCTGAGGGGAAAAATTGATGTACATTTAAACTTGCACTACATTTCCCAACACATTACAGCTCAATCCCCCATGTATAGTTATCTCCCTCGTCACCTGTAGTTTGCACAAACATGTAGTTTTGGCGCATGCATGTAATATGTAGATTTATGTAGTATAGGGGGAATGCTTTGCATCATTCCATGAATATTTCGGAAGTAGAATGAATAGAAAACATTTCTGAAAACAGGAAGAGCGTAGACAAATTATGAAGTATGGGGGTGCTTTGTGGGAGAGGATTTTTTTTTTAAATTGCTGGTAAATCGGCGCTCACTGGGAGCATTTGAGCGGTAAAACATTCTGAATGTTAAACTTTAATTTGAGCGAAAATGTCTCACCATACACTGATATACAAGCTGAAATGATCATTCAATCCCGGATTTGCACTAAAATTCAAGTTGATACAATACTATCTTGCCCCGATACCAGGGGGCGGAGCATTGACGAGAACTCACCGCATGAGTTCTGGTCCATTAACTGGATCGCTTTGCTTTCTTGTTAACATACAAATTGTTTTTAATCGATGATACCTGGACTATTTTCGACCTGAAGTTGCCACACTTATCAAAAATGAAAACTCAGTGGTCCTTTCTCGGAACAGGGGCAAAAATTTATCCATATTGATCATATATACACCATGTGAATATGTGAAATCATACATGTATATACACCAGTTATCAACGAGTGACTTCGGGTCTAGTCAGATTTAATACCTTTATTTGTAGGGTTTCTCTGTAAAAATTAGTTATATATCTCATGTTTGTGAATAAATAAATACTAAACGAATAACTGGGATCGCGATTGAAAAAAAAAGTTTTGAGAAATTCGACTCAGCCAAATGGGCAATATTTGATTGGATTGGAGCACATTATTCTCGCGGAGACGGTCTCACTAGGTTTGAGCCCGATATCGCCAATCTGTTGCTTTATTCACTGACCGACTGCAATCTTATTCTAGCAGGCCTACTGGTAAGCATTATTGGTGATGAATAATTAACTCCCACTGTATTTAGCAAGAACTGACAAGATATGTGACAAGATAAACATTTTGTTCTGCTATGTTTTCTTTCTGTTTCTTTCCCTCTTTTAATTTTTTTTTATGCCGGCCGTCAATTCCCAAGGTTCAAGTTATGTTCATTATTATTACTGTTTTATCAAAAGTGTCAGGACATAATTCTCGCTTCTGGAGTTCTGTATAGGTATTGAAAAATACCAACCTCAATTCGAGATTTATCTGTTTTGACACATTTCATGTGTAAACAGCGCTGTTTCTTTTAATGTCTTCCGCAATTCCCAAGGTCTCTAAGTTCTGTTCATTATTATTACTGTTTTACCAAAGGTGTTAGGACAGAATTCTCGCTTCTAGAGTTCATTGTTTATTGGAAAATACCATCTCAATTCGAGATTTTTCTGTAGAACACATTTCATGTGTACTCTGTTTAACAGCGCCGTTTCATTTAATATCTTCCGCAGTTTCGAAGGTCCATGAGGTCCAAGTTCTGGACAGTATTATTAATGTTACCAACCTCAATTCGAGATTTATCTGTTTTGACGCATTTCATGTGTAAACAGCGCTGTTTCTTTGAATGTCTTCCGCAATTCCCAAGGTCTCTAAGTTCTGTTCATTATTATTACTGTTTTACCAAAGGTGTTAGGACAGAATTCTCGCTTCTAGAGTTCATTGTTTATTGGAAAATACCATCTCAATTCGAGATTTTTCTGTAGAACACATTTCATGTGTACTCTGTTTAACAGCGCCTTTTCATTGAATATCTTCCGCAGTTTCGAAGGTCCATGAGGTCCAAGTTCTGGACAGTATTATTAATGTTTTTAATAAAGTTGTCAGGACAGAATTTTCGCTCATGAATATCTTTTATTAGTACTGAAAAATTCTCCATTCGACATTTATCTGATTTACACATTTTATGTGTATTCTTAAACAGCGCAATTTATTATAATGCAGCAGAGTCCTCATTATTGTTGTCTCTCTTCTGTCTGGCGGTCCGTCGTTAACTGAAGCTAGAAATTCGTATAGGCAGGGCCGAAAAAGAGTATTCTTACTACTTTAATATCAGGTGTTACTGTCTGGATGTCAGCAGTATTATTCTGATGTATGAATCGTGACGCGAAAGACATACGAACAAAATCATGTGAGCATCTGGCCAGTCGTAGATAGAATCCGTATCCAGGGTTGAAACACGCCAGAACGTGGGTGTGTTGATGGACAATTCTTCTCACAGAAACGGCGCTGTTAAGCAGCGTACACATGAAATACGTCAAAACAGAAAATCTCTAGTTGAGATTGGTATATTTCAATACCTATACAGAACTTCAGAAGCGCGAATTATGTCCTGACATCTTTGATAACACAGTAATAATGATGAACAGAATTTGGATCTGTATACGAAAGACATTCAGAGAAACAGCGGTGAATAATTTCGAATTGACATTGGTATTTTTCAATACTTACAGAACTCCAGAAGCGAGAAAAATGTCCGGACACCTTTTATAAAACTAGAGCCTTAGGCACTGAAACGGGGCTATTTAAATGTAAAATAGGCTGTTGGAATAATTCCACTAACTCTTTGATGTTCCATCTCATGGCGAAGAGCCATACTTGTAGTCTCACACATTCCTCTCAACAAGGATCTCTAGTGCAGTAGTGTAATTGTACACATATATATATTTAAAACAAAAACCGCTGGGACAGACATTTATTATGAAACCAACCTGATGAAATGATAAAATAATGTCTTCACTGCACGTTACCAATATTTGTAAAAATTTTCACTTTTTTCAGATAATCGAAAGCATATCCTTCAGCAGTAAATAACAATACGAAGCTGCGCATCTGAAAACCCCTCGGCTCTGGGTACATTCATAATGTATTCAATTTGAACCAAAATGTCAGGAACACCAAGCAGTCAAGTCAGAAATATACAGATTATCAGTATTTTGCAATTAGGAATGACCCCCAAGGTTTCCGTCCAATCAGAGAAACGGGTTTTCATTACATAAGTTTCTTGATGCATCAATGATGTATACCAAATTTTACATCGAGCATTTAAACGGTATCAGAGATAGAGATCATTAATGATTTCGCATAAATCAAAGATGGCCGCTCATCCTTCCCGCCACTCAGAGGAACTGATGTGATTATTAATTGAAAGTCTCTTGATACATTGATGCTGTATACCAAGTTTCGTATAGAACACTGAAATGGTATCAGAGATATACATCATTAAAGATTTTGCATAAATTAAAGATGGCCACGAAGGTTTCCACCCAATCAGAGAAACCAGAACTGTCATTTGTCGTAAGTCTCTTGATGCATCGATGATGTATACCAAATTTTACATCGAGCACTTGAACGGTATCAGAGAACGAGATCATTAATGATTTTGCATAAATTAAAGATGGCCGCCCATCCTTCTCTCCACTCAGAGGAACTGATGTGGTTATTCATTGCAAGTCTCTTGATACATCGATGCTGTATACCAAGTTTGGTATAGAACACTTAAATGATATCAGAGATATATATCATTAAAGTTTTTGCATAAATTAAAGATGGCCGCCAAGGTTTTCAGTCAATCAGGTCCCGATTTAAAGTTGCTTGATGTATCGATGATGTATACTAACTTTCGTATTGAACAGTTGAATGGTTTCCGAGATATGTAGCATTATCGATTTTGCATAAAATTAAAGATGTCCGCCAAGGTTTCCACCCAATCAGGTCCCAATTCAATAGGCTTCTGGTCCTTGACTAGGTAAATAAGCATACCAAATTTGAAATTCTTCAGTGGAACCGTTTTCCGTCTATCTCGCTCAAGTACTGACGTAGGAACAGACGGGCGTACAAGACGACAATATCCCATGGCCAAAATTGGCCGAGGGGTAAAAATGAGTATTGCGATACAATGTAAAATCCTCATGGTTAGATGGACTGGAGCTATGCTGGGATGCATCCTCTCATGGCATCATATTGTTTCATGTACCTCCTCCCTAGTATATTACAGTTCTATTTGGTTATCTCCCCTGTCACCTTACAGCTTCAAAACTGTGATATGCAGAGCTTTTTCTGTAGATCAGGGGGAAATGCTTGCAACATTCCACGAATGTTTCAGAAGTAGAATGGAAAGAAAACATTTCTGAATACAGGGAAATTATTACGTAAATGATTTGACCACCACTGGATTTTAGAAACTTACTATAGAAAGATAATGCAGAGGGTCTTGAGGGGTAAGCTTAAATGGCGAAAATTCCAAACTGTAACTCAATACACATATTTCATGAAAATGTAAATGAATACAGGCAAAGTGAAATATCCCATTGTTTTCTACAATGAATTACACTTATACTGGTATTATTTAATACTAAATTACTGCCCAAACACGCTTTCTAATGAGAATGAGTTAGTCCCACAAAATCAATCAACATGCGCCTCTCAAAATCTGTGGTTTAGCAGACGACATATTTTGAGCACGAAAGTAGTGCCACTGGAAAATGAATGAAAACACGCATAAAATTAGATAAATGGAAATGTAACTTAAACATATCAGACCTGCAACTATACGCGAACATTAAAAACACAGAAACCTGGACACTCTAAAGAAGGAAATTTCAGACCTCTTTCTTGTCGTGTAAGAACTCTGTCTTTCTCTGACTACAAGACAGGACCATTAGTCCCTACGGGCCTACATCGCCCCGTGAAAAAACAACAGTAATAATACTGTACAAAATATGCACCTTATAATCGACTTTGAAAACCATGGAAGACATTAAAAGAAACAGCACACACATGAAATGGGTCAAAGCAGATAAATCACGAATTGAGATTGATATATTTCAATACCTACAGAACCCCATACTCGCGAGCCAGTGTATCAATCGATAGGTTACGATCGATACACTGGCTTGGTTAGTTACCGATAGCAGTTCTGGATATAAATAGCTCAAGGGGTTTCAACTAAACCGAACCAATCAGTAAGCGCGCTGAAGCAGCTCATCATGCAGGCCAATCCGCAGCGAGGTTTGAGTTTTGACTGGTTTGAATTTCATCGCCGGCCAGACTACCATTGAAATCGACATCGGGTGTCACAAAGCCAAAATCGCAGACTTCAGATACCGAGGCGATAATTAAAAAACCCCGCAGAGATGAAATGTACGAGATTGTGTAATAGACGCAACGACTCAAGAACTCACTCGAATGACCAAAAAGGTCCAGGTAAACCCTCTGCGAGGATTTAGGGATTACCTGGACTTGTGCAGATGACAGAACCCCAGAAGCGAGGAATCTGTCCAGACACCTTTGACAAAAAAATAGTAATAAATCTGTACATAACTTAGACGTCATGGATCTTGGAAACTACGTAAGACATCAGAAGAAACCGCGTTATCAAACAGCGCTACAGCAGAAATATCACTAGAAGCGATAATTCTGCCCTGACACCATTGACAAACCGTAATAATACTGCGAAGCACAGAGCGAGCGAGAACATAATATTGGAGATTATATATCATGAATATAAATTGTATTGATGAATAGGATTGTCCCCTGTTGAGAGTTATGCTTGGGATATACAGAAGATACAATTCCAACAAGCTGAGTAGCTAGCAGGTCCTCCGCCAAGTAGCCTGTTTGAGAGCATACAGCATATACGCTTCCAATATCTCCTTAAATGTAACTTGGAAAGTTGATATGTGTATGTGGAAAGAGACGTTCATCTGGAATTGTTGAGACAATTTGAGGAGGTTTGGGAAGCAGTAATGGGTAGTGTAACTCTGGAATGTAAGTCTGTAGTTGTATATGGATTTGTGGATGTTGAGGTTTATAAATCGATGAGTGGAATAGATCAAGATATCGCGTTCACAACACAGATGGGTACAATATGGGTGAGTGAAATCTAAGATGGTCAATGGCAGCCATCTAGGATTACATACTACCTCAATGAAAATCAATACCAATCGCTGTTTAACTGATGTGAAGCACCGTCTCGAGTTTGAAGTTGATTGGTCAAATTGTTGTCGAGATATCACGTTCACAAGATCCGAGACGGATGGAATCCAATATCGTCAATGGCAGCCCTCTTGGATTACGTATCTCGGTGAAAATCAAAACCAATGGCCATCTAATTGATGTGAAGCACATTTTCAAGTTTGAAGTGGATTGGTCAAACTGTTGTAGAGATATCGCGTTCACCAGATGTGGGATGGACAGAATCCAATATGGTCAATGGCAGCCATCTTGGATTACGTACCTCAGTGAAAATCAATACCAATGGCTGTCTAACTGATGTGAAGAACCCCCCAAGTTTGAAGTCGATTGGTTGAATTGTTCTCGAGATATCGCGTTCACAAGATCTGGGACGGATGGAATCCAATATGGTCAATGGCAGCCATCTTGGATTACGTACCTCAGTGAAAATCAATACCAATGGCCGTCTGACTGATGTGAAGAACCTTCCCAAGCTTGAAGTTGATTGGTGGAATTGTTCTTGAGATATCGCGTTCACAAGATGTGGGACGAACAGAATCCAATATGGTCGATGGCGGCCATCTTGGATTACGTACTTCAGTGAAAATCAATACCAATGGCCGTCTAACTGATGTGAAGCACCTTTTCAAGTTTGAAGTGTAACACTGGAATGTAAGTCTGTAGTTGTATATGGATTTGTGGATGTTGAGGTTTATAAATCGATGAGTGGAATAGATCAAGATATCGCGTTCACAACACAGATGGGTACAATATGGGTGAGTGAAATCTAAGATGGTCAATGGCAGCCATCTTGGATTACATACTACCTCAATGAAAATCAATACCAATCGCTGTTTAACTGATGTGAAGCACCGTCTCGAGTTTGAAGTTGATTGGTCAATGGCAGCCATCTTGGATTACGTACCTCAGTGAAAATCAATACCAATGGCCGTCTGACTGATGTGAAGAACCTTCCCAAGCTTGAAGTTGATTGGTGGAATTGTTCTTGAGATATCGCGTTCACAAGATGTGGGACGAACAGAATCCAATATGGTCGATGGCGGCCATCTTGGATTACGTACTTCAGTGAAAATCAATACCAATGGCCGTCTAACTGATGTGAAGCACCTTTTCAAGTTTGAAGTCGATTGGTCGAATTGTTCTTGAGCTATCGCGTTCACAAGATGTGGGACGGACAGAATACAATATGGTCGATGGCGGCCATCTTGGATTACGCACCTCAGTGAAAATCAATACCAATGGCCGTCTAACTGATCTGAAGCACGTTCTCAAGTTTGAAGTCGATTGGTTAAATTGTTCTCAAGATATCGCGTTCACAAGATGTGGGACGGACGGAAGCACAGACGGCTAGCATTTCCAATGGTCAATGGCAGCCATCTTGGATTACGTACCTCAGCGAAAATCAATACCAATGGCCGCCTAACTGATGTGAAGAACCTTCCCAAGTTTGAAGTGGATTGGTTGAATTGTTCTCGAGATATCGCGTTCACAAGATGTGGGACGAACAGAATCCAATATGGTCGATGGCGGCCATCTTGGATTACGTACTTCAGTGAAAATCAATACCAATGGCCGTCTAACTGATGTGAAGCACCTTCTCAAGTTTGAAGTCGATTGGTCGAATTGTTCTTGAGATATCGCGTTCACAAGATGTGGGACGGACAGAATACAATATGGTCGATGGCGGCCATCTTGGATTACGCACCTCAGTGAAAATCAATACCAATGGCCGTCTAACTGATCTGAAGCACCTTCTCAAGTTTGAAGTCGATTGGTCGAATTGTTCTCAAGATATCGCGTTCACAAGATGTGGGACGGACGGACGGACGGAAGGACGGACGGAGGGACGGACGGAAGGACGGACGGAGGGACGGACGGAAGGACGGACGGCTAGCATTTCCAAGTCCTCCCACCACTTCGTGGCGGAGGACAAAAATATCCGAAACAACTGCTTTGAGGTACATGGGTGCATGTGGTGATGTTATAATACAAGTCCTATACTCAGGCTCTTAGGGTCAGAACATACATGGAGAGTGGATATGTTTATAGACATTATCTTGTATGATATGAAACCATACAAGTAGGTTTCGAAGAACATAGTGTGGATGTGACAAATTTAATAGTAATTTTGAGATGACCCCTCGAATAGTTTTGAAATTCCCAAGAGATGAAAAATGGGTGACATGTAAACAGTAATTTATAGAACAGTTGTATCCACATATGTTATCAAATGTGGTATATTACCAAGAACATACTGCAGGAAAACATGTAAATTGAAATAGTATTTATGAGATGAAACACCACCCACAGCGATAATCAAGATAACCTTTGATATTGCTTTAAAATTAACAAGAGATTAAAAAAAGTCATTGAAATATACACAGTAATTCATAAAACATTTTTATTAAGTATTGCTGAAGTCAGATGTTTGACAATCTTAATTAAACGCTTAGTAAACATTGAAAATGTTAAATTTTTACAGATACTTCCTGTTCTCTCTGATAGTAAGAAACCTTATATATCTGGTACTTTTCGGGCAATGATACACAATATCGGTGGCAGTAACTTTACACAATTATGTGAATTTCATTACATTGAATGACTTAGTAAAGAAATCATAATTGTGTATTTAGAAAATACTTCATTGTGAAATTTGGAAATGACCCCCGAGTTACGTCATGATTCAAGATCGCATAACATAACATTTACCAATCGATTCCTCGTTCAATAGAGAGAAAATTGTTACCTCATTACTGTGCATTGGTGAAATAAATCAAGTTATTAACACTGAAGCAACCACACCCCCTTTATATTTTGGTGACGATAAGACTCGATATTGGGTAGTTTTTGAATGGATTTTTCAGCTTACGGCATATTTTCAAAACCACATCCGGTCTCAAGGGCGGATACAACCGAATTCATATGGGGGGGGTAGAGGGGATCGACTATCACAGCCCAACAGGCGAGGGTCCAAGGGCCGGCTATCCATCGGAAGCTCCGGGGTCCTAGATCGCCAGAGATTTATGGTTCTATTTTCACGATTTTTCCGCATCGATATGAAAAGATCGCACCTCATGCCTGCATCCATTTGACTTTCTAGTTATATTTAAAACATAAAAAACGAGGACATTTAGTTCATGGAAGGGAAACCAATATGCCTACCGATACGATTCATTCACAAAAAGATAAAACAAGGAAATCCTCACAGCCCACCAGGCGAGGGTCCAGGGGCCGCCTATGCCCCGGAAGCTCCGAAGTCCCAGATCTCCGGAGATGCGTTCTAAGCGTTTTCCAGATTTATGGTTCTATTTTCACGTTTGTCTCGCTTTAAAATCCACGCATCGATATTGAACAAATCATACTTCATGTCTGAATCCACTTGACTTTCTTGTTATCATTTAACACATAAAAAAACGATGACCTTTACACCATGGAACATTAGAACCAATATGATACCGATTCATTTACTCAAAGCTAAAATAAGCGATCCTCACAGACTGACGGGCGAGGACCCAGGGCCCGCCTAGGTCCCGGAAGCTCCGGGGTCCCAGGTTGCCGGATATGTGTTTTACGCGTTTTCCCGTAAATAAATCTGAACACAACGTAGGTACCGGTAAATTTATTGTTCTATTTTTACATTTGTTTCGCATAAACACGCATCGATATTGAAGAATATGCCTGACTCCATTTGACTTCCTGGTTTAACACAAACAAAACAGGCCTATAACACACTATACAACACGTACGTGGTGCGCTCGCGGCGATAATATCTGATTTTCGGCACACTTGGCCATCCATAAGGTCACAAACCTCCATTGAAGTTTTTGGGTGTAAGATTATTATCAGGACTTGCCTCCCGGCGAACACTGACTGCCCATTATACCTGACTGGGCCAGAAATAGTCTGTTTCGTATTTTAAAATGTTTCTATAATATTTGACTCTCAAATATATCAAAACCACCTTTTCAAATTTTAATCGGAAATTTTTTTTGGGCCAGTTCGATTGGCACCTCCGAAATTTGCCGTAATGGTGTCGGGCTGGATGACCTAATTTCTGGCGGTCTTATCTCGAAAATTGTATGCTGAATTTTCCATATGTTTGAGTGGAAAGGCCAGGCTACCTGGTGTGGTGGGTCATTTGTGGCGGCGAATAATAGGGAATATAGTTTTCTCAAGATGTGCTCGGCCAATTTACTACATATTACGCAATGTGAATATTTAGTGGTTTGTGACCTGTACGACAAAAACGAAAATCGGTCTTTCTCCATTGTCACACGCATGTTTAAGAGCTTTTTTCCTCCAGAGAGGCACAGAATCAGATATAAATACCTATTTTCTGTCAATTTTTAGTACATTTTTAGTCTATTGCGGGCGCCCGAGCTGGTATTTCTTAGTTTAACAGACCAATGATTTATTGTGTCAGTACAGTTATTTTTAAGGCAATCGTCGATATATTCTGTGCTGTGGAAAAGTTTATTTGCACCTTCCGTTTATTGGCTCCATGCATCCCCCACTAATCAGGGAAATATCACTTTAATGTGACAATCGATAGCTTTGCGAATATTCAAAGCAAGACCTTCATATTTGCATATGTATATGATTGTTTGTTATTGGTTCGGCCACACAAAGTTTATTGGAATCTGAATAGATTTACTTATTTGTAGGTCACAAAACTCCATTGAAGTTTTTGGGTGTAAGATTATTATTAGGACTTGACTTCCGGCGAACATTGATTGGCCATTATACCGGACTGGGCCAGAAATGGTCTGTGACGTATTTTAAAACGTTTCTATAATATTTGACTCTCAAATATATCAAAACCACCGTTTCAAATTTTTATCGGAAAAAAATCTGGGCCAGTTTGATTGGCACCTTCGAAATTTGCCGTAATGGTGTCGGGCTGGATAGTAGTAGAGAAAGGGCGGGAAGGACCCCCTTTTCCAGGGAGGTAACTCTTGGTTCCCCTTTTTCCGCCAGGGGGCGCCACCAGTCCCGTATGACGTCACTTCCGGTCTGGGTGAATGGAGCGTGACCTGTGACCATGAATGAATGAATGAATGAATTTTATTCACCAATAATATATGGGTATAATAACATGTAGGTTGACAAAATAATGGCGGGAATAAAGCCCCAGGGGGCTTGTTCTATCCCAGTTAGGAATATAATTATAAGTATCTGAATATAGGGAGAATGCGAACGGTGAATAAAAAAAAAAAACTTTAAAACTTTGGGCATACAATCTAAAAATTATCATCGAGAAACGGGTAAAACTTCGAGTAAATAGGATTTAAGCTTAGACCTGAATAGTGATGAAGATTTTATGGTTTTGAGAACTGAGGGTAACTTGTTCCATTCCCGTGGCCCCGTGACTCCAATTGTATAATACGAAAGATTAGAGGAATAGAAAGGTCTATATAAATTTACTTCTTGGTTCCTTGTGGGATAGCGGTGTACTTCAGACAGTTTTGTAAAATAGTTACGGAAAAGAACCGGCATTGTTTCAGGGTGATACAAAAACTTTTGAACCAGGTTTAAACAGGAATATAAATTCAGATCGTGCAGAGGGGTGATTTTTAGATGAGTGAATAGTGGTTGAGTATGCTCGCGTTTCTGCGATAGAGTAATAACTCTGAGGACACGCTTCTGGAGCAATATTAACGGTTTCAGATGAGTCATATATGTGTTTCCCCAGAGGATGTTACAGTAGGATAGGTATGGGTATATCATCGAATAATATAAGATATGTAGTGTTTTCTTATTTACTGAGTTTTTGATAAAGTTAATAACCCCAGTGTTTCTTGCCACCTTCTTGCAAATGTAGTCAATATGGTTTGTCCAGTTTAGTTTATTGTTGAAGAAAACTCCGAGGAATTTGAAACTATTTACTAATTCAATCTCTTCACCGGATATAAATAGCTGTGGCACGTGCCGCAGGCGCTGCTTGGTGGGATTTATTATCATGAATTTGGTTTTCTTTACGTTTAGTGATAGTCGATTGGCCCAAAACCAGATATATAGTTTTTCCAATTCCTGTGACATAACATTGACAGCACTGTCGAGGTGTTTAGAAGTATAAACAACACTGGTGTCATCAGCAAAAAGAATGACCTTAAGTAAATCAGTGGCATTATTAATGTCATTAATATATAGTAAAAATAGAAGAGGTCCAAGGATAGATCCTTGGGGTACTCCACAAGTGATATTCATGGAGCAAGAAAGCATACTGTTATAGTAGACACATTGTGATCTGTTAGATAAATAGCTTCTGAACCACTTATTTGCTGTGTCGCGAAAACCATAATGGTGTAGCTTAGTGAGCAGTATGTCGTGATTGACAGTGTCGAAAGCTTTGGAAAGATCCAAGAAAGTAACTGTACTATATTCTCTAGATTCCTTGGCAGTGACCAATATATCATACAGAGAAATCGCCGCGTGAGAGGTTGAATGATTAGATCTAAATCCATACCATGTACTGTAACTGTAACTGTACTATATTCTCTAGATTCCTTGGCAGTGACCAATATATCATACAGAGAAATCGCCGCGTGAGAGGTTGAATGATTAGATCTAAATCCATACCATGCCTTATGACGTCACTTTCGGTCTGGGTGAATGGCGCGTGACCTGTGAACATGATAGGATATGTACTGACCTGTCTGTGGGTTTTTTCCACAATGTCGTTCAGCTCCGTGTCTTTTCGGTGAGGTCCGTGGGAGCATGTACTGACCTGTCTGTGGGGGTTTTCCCATAATGTCGTTCACCTCCGTGTCTCTTCGGTCAGGTCCGTGTCTTTTCGGTGAGGTCAGTGGGAACATGATAGAAGCTGTACTGACTTGTCTGTGGGTTTTTCCACAATATCGTTCACCTCCGTGTCTCTTCGGTGAGGTCCGTGTCTCTTCGGTGAGGTCCGTGTTTTTTCGGTGAGGTTCGTGAAGATGTCACGGCGGTGACCGAAGAGACACGGAGATCCCCGAAGGGGGCGAGAGGGGTCCCTAGTGTACCGATTGGGTCGTATGAGGTATCAATGTGAAGCATTCGTGAAGGGGCATCCGATGGGGTGGGTGTGGGGTTGAAATATCATCATTCTGCGCATGCGCGGTAGACCAAGGGTATGGAAATAGACGTTTTGGGGTCTAGGGGAGCCCCTAGTGGTCCGATGGAGTCCAGTGAGGTATCAATGTGAAGCATATGTGAGGGGGCATCCGATGGACTGGGTGTGGGGTTGGAATATGGTTATTCTGCGCATGCACGGTAGACCAAGGGTATGGAAATAGCCGTTTTGGGATCTAGGGGAGCCACTAATGGACCGATGGGGTCGAGTGAGGTATCAATGTGAAGCCTATGTGAGGGGGCATCCGAGGAGCTGGGTGTGGGGTTGGAATATGGTCATTCTGCGCATGCGCGGTAGACCAAGTGTATGGAAATAGACGTTTTGGGGTCTAGGTGGGTCCCTAATGGACCGATGGGGTCGAGTGAGGTATCAATGTGAAGCCTATGTGATGGGGCATCCCACTGGGTGGATGTGGGGTCGGAATATTGTCATTCTGCGCATGCGCAATAGAGAAAGGGTATGAAAATAGACGTTTTGGGATGTAGGTGAGCCACTAATGAGCCGATGGAGTTGAGTGAGGTATCAATGTGAAGCCTATGAGAGGGGCATCCGATTGGACTAGGGTCTCGGCCGTTGTCCACATTCTGCACATGCGCAGACAGGGAATTCTGGGAAAAGGGTGTGGAAATAGACGTTTTAGGGTTTAGGTGATCCAATGGTGTCGTATGAGGTCTTATTTTGAAGCTGTCGTGAGGGAGCATCCGCCTGGGCTAGTGTGTCGTTCGTTGTCAATAGTCTGCGCATGCGCAGTCTGGCCGTAGTACAGAAATAGACGTGTTGGGGTTTAGGTAGGCCCCTAATGGTCTGATGGGATCGAGTGAGGTATCAATGTAAAGCAGTCGTGAGGGAGTATCCGACGGGGTGGGTGTGACGTGGAACTGACGTCATTCTGCGCATGCGCAGTAGAGAAAGTATATGAAAATAGATATTTTTGGCGCCGACATGGGTCACTATGGGTCCGATGGAGTCGTATGAGGTCTTATGTTAAAGCTCTTGTGAAGCAGCATCCGATTGGACTCAGGGTTCGTCCGTGTTCAAGGGTCTGCGCATGCTCAGTCTGGTCGTAGTATAGAAAGCAGGCATGTTGGGGGATGCGTGGGGGTGTGTTTGACCCACCACTAGGGGTCCATGGTTGGGATTGGGTGGTGGTGTGGGTTCTGCGCACAGATGTCACTTCCGGGTTTCACTAAAACTACCTTCGAACACGGAAGAGTTCTAATGTTCCCCTTAGACGTAGGGTCCGGATGTTCAACATCCGGGTTTTTTTCCTGCCCGGCCCGGCCCGGCCCGGCCCGGCTCGGCTCTGCCCCGGCCGCAGCGCGCGCGCGTCATCACCGGCAGTGCGCGGATGAATGTCGGGTCAAAAGATCAAAGGTCACATCCAGGTCAAAAGGTCTCCCTTTCGGCAAGGTTCGGCAACAATGTTGCGGCATCGATATACAGAGCTTAAACCCAAAAAGGGGATTGTAAAAGCTCCACACCTACACCAAGTACACCCACTACGTCTGAAAACCCACCGGATTTCATCCCTCACAGTGAACAGACAACGACGACCGACGTTGTACCCACCACCATCATCACTCGCAGTGAACAGACAACGACGACCGACGTTGTACCCACCACCACCACTCCAGTTCACTCGTACGAAATTTACAAGAGCGGGTTACCACGACAGCGCATACAGCTCGAACCATGGACCCTCGGTGGCAGCATCCCTTCACTTGCGTCATCGCAGGGCCGACGGGTTCCGGCAAAACGCACTTCGTCAGGAAACTCCTTCCACACGCCGACAGCATGATCACCCCACCCATTGCCCGAGTCGTGTGGTGTTACGGAGAATAGCAGGAAGCGTATGCAGCAATGCCCAACATCACGTTCGTGGAAGGCCTACCCAGCCTGGTCGATTTGGAACCCGACACCTTGGTGGTTCTGGATGATCTCATGGCGGAAACGGATGCGCGGGTCACCCAACTCTTTACCAAAGGCAGCCATCATCGACGGCTCAGCATCATCTACATTGTGAAGAATCTGTTCAGTAAAAACAAAGAACATCGGAACATCAGCTTAAATGCCCACTACCTGGTGGTCTTCGAACACCCGAGAGATACCACTCAACTGCTGCACCTGGCGAGACAGATGTATCCCAGCCGCACACCGTTTGCGTTGGAAGCATTTAAAGATGCCACAACCCCTCAGCACGGGTATATGCTCTTCGACCTCAAGCAAGCCACCCCCGACCACCTTCGACTACGGACCGGCATCTTTCCCGGAGAGACCCACCACGTGTACACGCAAAAATAATGTAAACACATCCACAGTGGCGCCCCCAGCTGGGATGTGTGTGTTTGATGAAGGGGATAATAAAAAGAATTAATACCACAGCATGGTTGACTTTGCGTCTGTTCTCTGAAGTAGATAAAAAGAGCAGAGGTGTGGGTTCTAACATTAGTTGTACATGATGTCTGCGCGAGTACGGAAGCACGCTCCGACGCTCCGTGTATTGAAGACGGCCCCACCCGAGTTGGTCCGAACCATTGTACGCTGTCTGTGCGAGATCGGGTACAACCTGTTAAAAGGCAACGTACCACTGACTCCGGCTCAGAAGACCAAGTTGGCCAAGCATAAGACAGGTCTCCGAACCTTAGTCCAGAAGCGGGTCCCTCAAACACAAAAGAAAAAGGTGTTACAGAAAGGCGACTTTCTCGGGGCCATCTTAGCACCGTTGGCCGCTTCCGTGTTGGGTCCAGTATTGGGTGGACTCTTCGGCCGACAATGAACCACACGAAAAAAATGGTCCTCGTCGAGGATATCTTTTCTTAAAACATGTCCTTGATCCACCAACAGTGAATTTGATTTGTGGACCGTCCCGCCCACACAGACCAGTGCCGAACAAGGATTATGGGTGGAGCATTTCCCGCTCTCCAGCATCAACGAAACAGGGCCCATCGAGTTCACCATCAGTAATGCGGATACGGCCTATGTGGATTTAGCCCATACATACTTGTATGTGAAATCCAAGATCGTCAATGGAGATGGCTCCAGAATCGTGGACCAAGCAACGGTGGACCCGACGAATCTCTGGCTGCACTCGATGTTTCAACAGGTGGATATATTTCTCAGCGACAAACTCATCAGTGACTCGACCAACACGTACCCCTATCGAGCCTACATCGAGACGCTGTTGTCGCATGGGCGAGAGGCTAAAAAATCTCAACTGACAGCCGCTTTATTCTACCAGGACACAGCCCAGCACATGGGCGTAGAGAACGACAATGTGGCATATAACAAACGGAAGGCTTTGACCGCGAACGGCGTCTCGGTGGATCTCATGGGTCGACTGCACGCAGACATGTTCATGCCAGACCGGTACCTGTTGAACAAGATCCCCATCAAAATCCGACTGAAACGGGCGCCTCCGACCTTCGCCTTGATGGCCACTAACGTAGACGGGCATGCAGCTGACTATAAGATTGTCATCCAAGACGCAGTCCTGTATGTCCGAAAAGTGAAACCGAATCCAGCCGTTCAATTGGGACACCTCAAAGCCTTGGAAACAAAACCAGCCCAGTACCCTATCCGACGTGTGCAAACCAAAGTGTTCTCTGGAAATATGAGCGCCAACAAAGAAAACCTGTTCCTGGGGGAACTACCCAAGCGATTGATCCTGGCATGCGTGGAAAATACCAGTTTCAGGGGAGCCTACCCAGAGAACCCGTTTGACTTTAAACATTTCGGCATCAATTTTGTGGCCCTGCATGTGGATGGACAACAGGTCCCAGCCACGGCCTCAACGCCGAACTTTGGGCCTGTCAGAGCCTGTTTACAGCCACCAGTCAAATCAACCAGGACGAAGGGAATATGATCAGTCGGGAGGACTACGCGAACGGATGTATACACGTTGTTCTGTTTCGATCTGACCCCCAGCTTAGAGAACGACCATCAGCTGGCCCTCGCCAAGCAAGGCAATTTACGGTTGGAAATCCACTTTGCACGAGCCCTCCGGAGCACCGTCAATGTGATCTGCTACGCCGAGTTTGACAACATCATTCAAGTGGACAAAGCGCGCAACGTCCTGTGTGACTTCTCCACCTAACATGGATACAGACCAGATAAGCACCGTGCTGGAGAATGACCCAGAGACACGTATGGTGTTTCAAGGGGTGTTCGCCCGAGATGTGTTCCCATTAGACCGTACGTATCCTGCTGCTTACTTTCTCAACACGGACCCGATGGATCGGCCCGGTGAACATTGGGTGGGCGTGTACTTGACAGAACAGGAGGGCGAATACTTTGACCCTTACGGCCTGCCACCCCTCCATCCCGATTTAACAGACTTCATGGATCAAGGCACAGAGACGTGGTGTTGGAACAGTCAAACGTTGCAAAGCCTGACCAGTAGCGTGTGCGGACAATATTGCTTGTTTTACCTGTACCATCGATGCCGGGGAAGACCATTATCTACCATCGTACAGATGTTTGACGAGTACCCCAAGGCTGAGGACCGAGATGTACTCGTATATGACTGGGCCGCCCATCATTTCAATGTACAAGCCCCGTTCTGGGCTTAAGTTCTTTCAATGTACAAGCCCCCCTGTTCTGGGCCTAAGTTCTTTCAATGTTCAAGCCCCCTGTTCTGGGCTTAAGTTTTATCGATTTCAATGTACAAGCCCCCTGTTCTGGGCTTCAGTTTTCACGTGGTTGTTCTCACGTTGTTGTTGTTGAATAAAAAAACAAAATGAGATCTCACCCCAAAAAAGCCTGTCTTGTGTGTTTTCTATATGAGCATAATGCATGAAGGCTATAACAGACATGTGGGGATTCGGTGAAACTGGCTTCGAACACCGTGGAGAAAGTAGCCCATCAGTGGCCTAGGATAATCCGAAATTCACCCGCGCAGGCGTGCGGCCGGATAAAGCGCGCTGCGGCCGGAGTAACCCGAGCGCGCGCGCGCTGCGGCCGGATAACGCGCGCGCGCTGCGGCCGGGGCGGGGCCGGGCCGGAAAAAACCCCGGATGTTGAACATCCGGACCCTACGTCTAAGGGGAACATTGGAACTCTTCTGTGTTCGAAGGTAGTTTTAGTGAAACCCGGAAGTGACGACTGTGCGGCATTTGACCTTGTATGGCAGGACGGGATTATCACCCAAATAAACAACCTAGGAATTAAGGGCAGGATACAACACTGGATAAAAAAAAATTCTTCATGACCGAAACTTCAAAGTTCGTATTGGTAACACCATATCCATGGACCACCAGCTAGATAACGGCACCCCACAGGGCAGCGTCATAAGCCCCACCCTTTTTAACATCCTGATTAATGGCCTGGCCAACGAAATTGACACAAAACATCCTGAAATTGAACAATCACTTTTTGCTGACGATGCTGCCATGTGGAAATCTGCTGGCTCGATAAAAAAATTAACAAGTATAATGCAAAAGGTACTAAATACAGTTAGCGACTGGGCCGATAAATGAGGATTCAAATTTTCAGCTGTCAAAGCTACCGGTGTGCTATTCTCAAATAAACAAAACACAGACATCACGCTATCACTAGGAGGCCAGAAAATCGAGTTTAAGAATAGTGTCAAATACCTAGGTATGATCTTCGACCGAAAACTCACTTGGAAAGACCACATCGACCAATTAATTATTCGGTGTAACAAAGACCTGAACCTTATGAGATGCGTATCGGGTACCAACTGGGGGGCCAATAAACATAGCTTAATCAAATTATATCAAACACTCATCAGATCCAAAATAGACTATGGTTCAATCGCCTACCAATCAGCATGGGTGGCCCTCCGCAGTTTCGTAGCAATGGCCCCTCTCTAATTTCATAATACGATAGACTGCCCTTGTTCTGCTACATCATAATTCTTCTTGTCTTCTTAATAGCTTATATCTATAATGCCATCCTATTCAGCATTATCAACGCTGCAAACGAGTACGTACAAATCGAGTGCTGGCTTCGTCTACACGCTGATCGGGATCATGGAGTAAAGTTTGTCCTGCCTCAGTTATGCCCCTTGGGTGTGCCTAAAAATCGGGACTCATTTACGGGAAGAAAATCTGACAAAAAACGGTTAGGTTGACACCCCTTTTTTTGCCTTTTTAAGTTGAGACCGGACCAGGGAACGTGAGTAAGAAGTTTAATTGAAATCGCTCTTACAGATTTTTCTGGAAATTGAACCGAATTTGACCATTTTTCGACATTTTTAAGGGGTTTTCTAGGAAAAATGAAGCAAGCATGGAGGAGAATGTTCGAGTTAAATTTTTCTATAACATAGCAGTGTTATATCTTAAAATAATAGTTTCATCATGCTCTTTCAGAAAATAAATACATATAAGTGATTTGGGTTGAAGGTTTTGCGACAACTGGTGGCCGGAAAACGGACCCATAGTCTATTCCATGCCGAATAAAAGAATCTCCGGAGTGCACCCTTAAGGCATAATAGTGGAGTCTATGCATTATCTTAATGTAGACTCCGTTACGGAGCGGAGATGTATCATTACGCCAGATTGTTTAATTTTGACTGCCTAGTTATACCTGAAGCTCTATTTTCGGAAGCAGGTGGAAAGAAGACCAGGAGTTCGATTAAAATAATCCACAGTGTGTCCATTAGTATACAATTGAGGTTACTGCATACTGTATTCCATACAGGAGTTATCTCCCCCTGGACTGAGATTTCGGTGGATATTATGGCAGAACGAGGTCCTATCAGAATGATATAAATTTGCCAGTGTAAATTTTCTTTACAAGAGAACCCATTTACAGTCCATAAAGGATGGAATGGATGTATATTATTATGGTTTTACAAATTATTTCTCAAGTTTCTGAAGTATTTCCCATGTTTCTAGAAAATTGAGTGCAAAATTACCAATAATTTGACTTGGTTACATCGCTTATTTGCATTTTCCCGTGTTTCTGCTATCATTGGAAAGCGGAAAAGTAACCACGGCTTCATATTGCCGAATGGATGACCATTATTAAGAAGAAATAGGTTAATTTTGAGTTTTGTTCTCGAAAATCCTGCTAGAATTGGCAAAATTGATCAAAACAAAGATGGGGTAGGGGGAAAGTATCGGTCGGATTTCCCAAAATAATATGTATAACTGGCAAGTGTTGTATACCGCCATACTCGCAAACACTCTGAGATTACGATACATGTGAATAATTAATTTCGTAAAAAACATCCTGCCCCTTAAGGTGGCCCTCCGCAGTTTCGTAGTAATGGCCCCTCTCTAATTTCATAATACGATAGACTGCCCTTGTTCTGCTACATCATAATTCTTCTTGTCTTCTTAAAGAGGTAAAAGCGTCATTTAAAAAATATTCAGCAAATAACATATTTCGATAAAAGTTATTCAGTAGTTGAAAGCAACTATGGTGAACGTGTTTCTGTGACCTCATTTTTAATATCACGGGCATTGAAATCACACTTCTGACATTCTCTGAAAAACGTAACAGCACCTGCACTTGGCTCCAGTGCCTGAGATGACGTCAGAAAACGCGCACTGGCATTCCGAGCGTGATGCTTTGCAACGTCATACTCGATCTTAGAACTTTTATCGCACTGTGACGGCTTCTAACGTGACGTCATGGATACCTGATCACGTTATCCGACGTCATCTCAGTCATTTCCCATTTTCATGTTGTTCACTAGACCGAATAGAAGAATCTGACAATATTGATCCCTATATGAAATACGAGATTTCAATACTTGAAAATCTTTTGGCAAATGTTGCAAGTGATCATGCTGTTCAGTTTACCCGAACAACTAAAATCACGCTACTACCTCTTTAATAGCTTATATCTATAATGCCATCCTATTCAGCATTATCAACGCTACAAACGAGTACGTACAAATCGAGTGCTGGCTTCGTCTACACGCTGATCGGGATCATGGAGTAAAGTTTGTCCTGCCTCAGTTATGCCCCTTGGGTGTGCCTAAAAATCGGGACTCATTTACGGGAAGAAAATCTGACAAAAAACGGTTAGGTTGACACCCCCTTTTTTTTGCCTTTATAAGTTGAGACCGGACCAGGGAACGTGAGTAAGAAGTTTAATTGAAATCGCTCTTACAGATTTTTCTGGAAATTGAGTCGAATTTGACCATTTTTCGACATTTTAAAGGGGTTTTCTAGGAAAAATGAAGCAAGCATGGAGGAGAATGTTCGAGTTTAATTTTTCTATAACATAGCAGTGTTATATCTTAAAATAATAGTTTCATCATGCTCTTTCAGAAAATATATACATATAAGTGATTTGGGTTGAAGGTTTTGCGACAACTGGTGGCCGAAAAACGGACCCATAGTCTATTCCATGCCGAATAAGAGAATCTCCGGAGTGCACCCATGCAAGACCCAGTTAAAAAGAATAGACAGCATTCAGTATTCGGCCTTAAAAATAGCCACCGGGGCGTTCAAAGGAACTCCTCTATGTTGTCTACAAATAGAAACTAATGAAAACCCCTTACATTTAAGACGAGAAGAGCTGTCAATGAAATATGCAGGGAAAACAATAGCCAAGGGCGAAAACCACCCATGCCACAAAATTTTTGGCCCAAAAACCGAATACGAATACCTAAAAACGAAATGGTAAAAAGACTCCGCACCACTAGGCTACACGATAGAACGATTATTCCAAGAACACGACATTTCTATCTCTTGTATCTCTGACACTGATAAGGTCAATAGACCACCATGGCAACTAATCACACCACACGTGGACACGAATATACATAGCTACATCACCAAACAGGACAACCCAGAGCATATAAGGGTCACTGCCCTCGAATATATTGACACACATTGGAAAAATCACTTGAAAATATATACAGACGGCTCCAAATACACAAGTCACAATACAGGATCTGCATTCGTTATACCAGAACTTGACATTCACGAAGTTTTCAAACTACCAGACAATATGTCTGTATACACCACTGAATTAGTCGCCATAATCAAGGCCCTCGAATGGGTTCTTCAGAACCGACCGGTTTCCACCGTTATTCTTAGCGATTCCTTAAGCGGACTGGTATCTATAGAGAACTCCAAATCCGACAGCAGACCTGACCTCATACACGAAATAGAAATTTGATGTACACAAATACGAGACAATGACATTGACGCCATTTTAGCTTGGATTCCCGCCCACGTGGACGTTAGGGGAAATGAAGCCGCCGATAGGACAGCCAAAGATAGCCTCACCAAAACTGCACCTGACGTGCATATAGGACTAGGAACCAAAGAACTGAATTCTATCATTAAAACCAGAATAGATAGTAAATGGGAAAAGGAATGGAACGAAGAAAACCGAGGAAGATGGCTACATAGTATTCTAGATAAGGGGAAAAGACAGAGTTGTGGATTCCAGCTAGACAGTAAACGTGACGACCGCATCATCACAACCCTTATAAAAATGTACCATGGTGTACCATGCTGAAAGTACCATGGTACTTTGGGACATTGTACCATGGATTTACCATGCATGTACCATGTTAATACAATGGATTTACCATGGTGTACCATGCCTGTACCATACTGTACCATACCTGTACCAGGTTGTACCATGCCTGTACCACGCTGTACCATGATGTGCCACGGTACTTTGGGACATAATCCATGGTACACCATGGTACATTTTTATAAGGGAAGATTAAGACTAGGCAAAACAGGACTAAAATCACACCTCTCTAAGCTAATAAAAAACACATCACCACTATGCACCTCATGCAACAACGAAGAAGAAACGATAGAACATTTTATATTCAAATGCCCAAAACATGACCCCTATCGCCGCACACTGGAAAACGAGCTCAAAAACTTAAATGTCCCTCTGTCGTTGGCTTCTATATTAAATCCTAAACCACCTCTTATAAACAAGCTATACACCACCTTACTAGCTTACATCAAATCGACTGACTATTACTCTACCATTTAATACTATATGGTTACACCAAGAAACCAAAGACCAAATTTAAATAAATGTAGCACGCTTAGAGTCAAAACTATATTACAGAGGCGGAAATAAGGGTCAGTGATCAGAAATGACTGATCAAATTTGGACACTAACCAATCAAAATGTCATAGCAATAACATAGACAAATTCACTGATCAAATTAAAAGCTCCTAATAATGAGCACCGATCAAATTGTGTTCCCTTATTTCCAACCCTCTTTAACGAATGTTAACCGTCCCGTTTTCTAGCAGGGGCAGAAGACTGGAGGTTATATCAAACATTCACAATCGGCTTTAATTATAATAATATTGTTATTTATAATATTTAGTACCTAATTAATTATTGCTATTGATCATGTGTGACTTAGATCACGATAGTGCCTGTCGGTGGCAAAAAATAACACCAGAAAACAAGAAACTACAAACTCTTCTAATCTTTGTAATACAGGCACAGCACACTGAAGACCACAGACGAGTAAGACCAGCCATGAAACAGAGCACCGATGACGATAAATATTATAAAACAGCACCGTGAGTGACAACACCCCAGAAACCACCCTGACCTAGCCATTTCAGTGGAATCACCAAACCCACACCTTGACCACGGACAATCAACGGAAACAAGAACAGCTTCTACATTCAAGCCAAATCGAACAATGCCTACCACAACCACGGACAATTGAAACCATATTCACTGAAGATAACACAGATCAGATGTGCCACACCTGAGATGCCACCGATGTAATATATGATCCTTTGACTTTCACCTATATAGGATGTAGACCTGCCATCCTGTACCCCAATACCCACTCCAAGCAATTGTTACAGGCACAGATTTCTGGAAGAACCCGCCTATGGTTCTCCCGGTTTTTTTCTGGACGGCGTTGTGTGTACAGAGGGGTACAAAGACAAAGGAATCACCCACGCGACTACAATATACAATGAACACATACTTACCAATATAACCTAATCAAAAACCAAGCGATGAACCTGTACATAGACAAATCTTCTATTCTAAACTATTTATATCTCCATCCGCACATTTATTATTATTTACTTATTTATTTATTTATTTATATATTTATTTACTTATTTATTTGTTTATTTGATAATACAGCACTTGTAAACATCTTTAACAAACTAAGAAATGTAACGTGTAATTAAAATAAAACATTGAGTTGATGGGCTGCGAAATCCGTACGGGAAGCGGCCCTTAAACTGCAATTTCAATCAATCAAAAAACCATTCACCCAGACCGGAAGTGACGTCATACGGCATGGTCACAGGTCACGCTCCATTCACCCAGACCGGAAGTGACGTCATACGGGAAAAAAGGGAACCAAGAGTTACCTCCCTGGAAAAGGGGGTCCTTCCCGCCCTTTCCCTACTACTCTGGATGACCTTATGTCTGGAGGTCTTATCTCGAAAAAATGGTGGGGAATGTATGCTGAATTTTCCATATGTTTGAGCGGAAAGGCCAGGCTACCTGGTGTGGTGGGTCATTTGTGGCGGCGAATATTAGGGAATATACACTGCGAAAAAAGTTGTGTTGTTTTTAACATATTTTTGTGCTAAAATGGCTTCAACACAAATATTTTGTTTTGGGAATCATCAGCACTTTGTGTTAAATCAACATATCTACACAAAATCGTGTTGATTTCAACACAAATTAGTGTTGATTCTAACACAATTTGAGTCATTTTCAACACAATTCAGATGCTAAAATGGCTTCAACACAATTTTTTTCTCAGTGTAGTTGTCTCAAGATGTGCTCAGCCAATATTTAGTGGTCTGTGACCATAAGATGTACCGCGTATGGATGACCCAGGTGGTTACAGATTGCAAGAGGAAGAGCCGGTCAATTTCTTCAGCATTTCTATATGTATCGGGTGAAATATTTTACCACTAGGGTCAAACATATAGATACATAAAAAAAAACTTATTAATAATAATGCTCCAAATTCTTTATATTTCAACTTTGTTATACATTTGTACGACATCATAATAAAAGTATATAAATCTGATTGAAATTATTATCTGAAAAAAAAAAGCTCCCCTTCTGACTTGTCGCTTAAATCAGCGACATGTCAGATCATGGGGAGCGTTATTTTTAAATTTTAGGTCTGATTTTAATCAGATTGAAAGAATATACATACTTATACATACATGTACATTAGTGTATGCATGGAAGAAATGTCCGACGGAGGGAGGAAATGTCCACGGGGGGAAATGTCCATGGGGGAATGTCCGCGCCCCATGACGTTTTACACGACTATCAGACTCCCTGAACTTCGGTACAAAAAAAGGAAGGCCTGGTCATTCATTTGGACAATCTGATGCAAAACCTGTCAAATAAGAAAGTCGCAGTAGATATAATATCTGCACCTTCATATAAAACGGCAATTCGATCTGCTGCAATATGACAAAGTTTATATGTATGAGCGGTTAACAGTTTTAACTTGTTGGATGTATTCAGATTTATAGCTGTTCTTTCACAAACACGGTACAGTTCATCAAGGCTATTACTCAACAACAACAATAACAACACTATATTCTTAACAATATCACAATTCCATTGCCGCAATATTTTTGAATGCTTGAGTTAGGATTTTCAGTGCAACCAGCCGAAGGCATGGCGGAGAAAGTTGTGCAGCGATCTGAGGATGTCATTGGTGAAAAATGGGACCGTTGTTTATCCGACACGGTGATTAAAGTCGGTATGTGACACAGAATTGTTGCATTTTATTCCCCTTTACCCGAGATAATAACTTTCACAGATTTAGTCGCTGTATATTATTAGAGGGGTCCATATTAGATAACTTGGTAAACTGGTCGGTGTTTTGAGTCAACGGGTGTCCACTTCTCGTCACCACAACAGTACATAATGCTGTGTGCACAGTTAGGAATAACCGCGCGAACGGGATAATAAATCTAGAAGCAGATTTGGCCGAGTCAACCTTGCTGCCCCAAATCAAACTTCCATGCATGTCATTGGTCACTGCCTTTTCTGATGCTGTATGCATAATTTGCATCATGGGTTGTTTTGGAGCAGCAAACCGCAAGACGGTACATCTTCGGAAAATTTATGACCTATCTCAGGTTCTTAGCGTGACATGTCAGGTCAGGGCATTTGCAGCATTTCTGTTCTTCATTCAGTACATAGTACTGTTCACACGCCCTATGATATGTACTTTTGTATCCAACATTATGCAAGTTTTGTTGTTAAAAAAATAAAACTGAACGTTGAACTTGTAGGCCTACTCATTTGAAGCAGCAGACATTATAAATTTAGTTGACCTAAATTCTGCATTTGAAGATCAACCATTGAAACGCGGAAAACAACGAATTACGTCAATTATACCGTATTTTCGCCTGCATGTTGTTAGCTAAATAATATATAGCGAGGGTTTTAGATAATTTTATTACGAATCACCCACCTCTGAAACTAACGTACATCTAATCTCTATCCCCTCCTGCGCACTATTTTAAAATCTTGCACACTATTGTGAAATAGTGACGCATATATCGCCGTCTGAATTTTCCAGTCGAAAACTTCAACTCTCTACGCGCCATGTTGGTGACGTCACGCTATATGTGTATATGGGCCATTTGCAATTGAACATGGCGCGCGAAGTGAAAGTCGTCGACTGGAAAATTCAGACGGCGATATATTCGTTACTATTTCACAATAGTGCGCAAGATTTTAAAATAGTGCGCAGGAGGGGATAGAGATTAGATGTACGGAAGTTTCAGAGGTGGGTGATTCGTAATAAAATTATCTAAAACCCTCGCTGGAGGTGACTGGGGCTGACCTATAGCCCTCATACTCGGGAGGGCTATATATTATTTAGCTAGCATGTTGTCTGATCGTACTATTCTTGTTTATCTGATGATGCTAAACAATAATGATCTTGTGAACTTTGGGATAGGTCATAAATTTTCTGAAGATGTACCATTTTGCCAGCAAACCGGCAAGGTTTACTTGGGCCGAAGATTTAAAATCCGGCAGGAGATATATGGACATGTCCCGATCGGGGAACAACAGAACATTTACAACATAGGCTGGTGTTGTTGTTGTTGTTAAAGACAACTCGTTAAAGACGACATGAACTTTCCTGATTTTGTAAAATCCCACTTTGTCCATACACGCTAAAATTTCTTTTGCGACGTGCTTTGTTTTCGTCATATTTCACTTACATGTACATGTGACTGCTTATCCAACCAAAAAGCCCTTTTCTCTTTTCCTGCATGGTCAAATAAAAGCACTATCCCCAACCATGCCAACAAATCAACAGCCCAATGTTGCAGGAACACAGCACAAATTTCATCATGGCTTCTACCACATGATATGATTTCCGCATGCATATAAAATCATTTTTAATACACAATGCTGACAAAGTTACATAACTGGTGCTCTATCTACAAGTAGAGTTCGATAATCTCAAAATTGCTTGAAAACATCGGCAGAGGAGTCTATTTATTTTTATTTTTTTATTATTTTTTTTTTTGTCGAACCAGACTCCTTGGCCCGAATCACTGTATCAGACCGAAACAGAAAGAAACAAAGAGGACGTCAGTCACTCGAGATCTTTCACTGCACACAGTGTGGGGAATTGAGACAGGCACAAAAAGCAATTTATCGAATAAATAATATGATTTGGCATCTCCTGCATTATGACAACCACCGATAAATGACTCCTTTAGTTATATGGAATCTGCCTTCAAACACAGATTTTGTCAACAAAACAGTTGTTTCTTTCTCCACAGTTGACAGGGACATGCGCAGAATGTGGTTGACCTTTTTGCTCACATCAACAGAAATGGATCCTTGCTGGTTGTAAACTAATAGCGACATGTTTTTATTCACGTGATTAGAAAGGTCATGAGATAAAAATAGCCTAGGTTATATTTATTACAACATGTCCAAAAGATGCCAAAATGAGAAAATCAGTCTATGTTTTTTCCACACATTTGATATCATTTTGTCAGCATCAAAACAGTCATGAGAGATGGTACATGGTCAAAGAAGCTCAGGTCGGTCAAACTGTATCAAACTGGCATATTATTTATCTCCCATTTTGTTATTTTCGTCATAGAAAGATTGCGAAAAAGGTACTTTTCGGAAGGCCAGCTTTTATCGCCACATTTTATCCTACCTCTGCTCTGAGCTGTGATAGGAAAGCCACGCCTCCTTACCCTATATTCACCATCACAGCTAGAGTTTCTGAGTTACCTGCAAAACTAGTCTCTGCCACACAAATGTCACAAGAAACATGATTATTTAAAGGACATTCGCGCACGTCTTCCTTTATTGTACAGTATGTGCGACGGTTTGTGATCCCTTTTTACATTAATGTGTCCTAGCTCTGATTCGGCTGAGTGTTTTCACACCCACACTGTCTCATTTTTTAGGGAAATATACTCTGTTCATTATTAAGCCATGTAAAAAGGAGTGAGCTTGAAGCTTAGTTTTTCGAGACCTAGCATTTTCCTTAGTGGAACGCATCTGACAATATGGATAAATTTCTACAGTTTCGGATCACACCATTTGGTACTTGGTTTTAGTACTACAAAAGTAATTTAGTTCAGGTCTCAACATAACCTCTCTGTGTAAGAATGTTAAACGGGTCAAAATAGCTTGTATTCATCTTGGAATTCCGTCATTTTCAGCACAATATAATATGACCTGCTCAGATAAATAAATCAGGATCTCGATTATCTCCCTTGATTCCCATGCTCTGTTTTGCCTGTGTGGATGTGTGTGATCTGCAACTATCGTGTTTACTGCCGAAAGTCGATCAACACTGGTGGCTGCTGTTAGTTCAAATGTTAAAATCTTTCAGTAGATAATCGAGCAGCTCATAAGATAGCAATAAATGCTAATATCACATCAAATAGTCAACAAACTCTGGTCTACAGACCACAACGAACAGAAAGTTAAGTTTTCAAACTGGCCGCAGCATTCACATACTTGACATAGCGGTGCGCTGGGAGTGTTAATGAGGCTGAAATATCGGAAAAAAGAATATGTCCATTTTTTGTTTGTTCACTTCTGAAGAAGTAGGCCTTCAGGAGAACCCCAAATAAACCTATTCAATAGATTAAGTATGAATAAATCATTCGCTAAGTGATGAAGTGATCCACAATTTTCGATGATCCAAAACTGTCGAACATACTGTACTATGAATAATCTGAGAAAGAGGAAGACAGGTAGGTGAATATCCTTTAAATTATCATGTTTATTGTGATGTTTGTAGATGATCCCCAAGGCATTTAAACCTCGTTCTATATGCCAGAACTGAAAGTTACAATGGTATTTGAAGGCAAACAATGCAGAGCATCCTAGCTCTGCACAGGGAGATTAATGTATGTACATGCCTGTACTGTAGTTTGAATATTTCCTTTTTATTATTCCAGCCAGTGGCATTGGTTTGGGGATTGTTTTCTCGGTGGTGTTCTTCAAACGTGAGTATATGACCAGCAGGATCAGTGTAACGCTGAGAGATTGGGTATGTAACCAGAATATCAGCCTCTAGTAATTGCCATCCTTCAGTTCTACTAAAGAGCCATTTGCTATTAAAAGATTCTGATTTTGTATTAAAAAAACAAACAATTCTCTAATAAAGTATAGACTTTATAGAAAATGTCATTGTGTCAGGAATTTAATTTAATTAATTCTACTTTTCCTACATGTACATGTGAAATTGTCATTTTTCGTTACAATTGATTTTGACTTTCAATGCAAACTTGAGCATTTGAGTGAGTGCTGTCCGTCCGTTAACCTTTGATGCTTGTGCGATATCTCCAGTTCCCATGTTTTAAAATGAGGCTCAAATGTTTTATGTATTTGGCTGAATTGTGCACCCTTCAGTACATTACTATACCATATATGCGTACTCTGAATTCTACATGCACAACAGAAAATCTACATGTATTCGTGCATGTAACACTCCTTATTTGAGCCTTCATTACCAAACTTGGGGTATACCTTACCCATGGAGGAAGGAAGAAAATTGTTCATTTTGAGGACAGTAGGTCAAAATTCAAGGTCACGGTGGCCCATGATGATCTCGGTTGAATCTGATATGTTGCGCAATCTTGGACAGATTTGGTTATTGACCGCGCATGGAAGTGAAGAGTTTTCTCCTTTGGCGAAGGGCCGAATGAAGGAGAATGATGTCCTGTGTTTTTGCCTGGGGGAAAAATTACAAGCATCTAGTCCGTCATTCATAATCCAGCCATCGTCCATTAGAGAATATCTGCGTCCATAATCCAAAGACCTATTCCATTTTCCATATAACAGTATTAGCACCTAATTCAAAAAGACAATCATAGTATACATAAACATAGGCTTGTTTCCTGCAAGAGAGAAGCGGTCAACAGTTTTCAATAATGCCGGCAAGACATCATGATGTTCCAAAAATATCAAATCCGTATCGCTGATCAGTATTCTTAATCCATAATATTCATTGTAAAGTCATCTAAAGAATGATGTATCTCAGTCACGCTTTGATTGTGACTGTTCATATGAGTACCATGAGGATCTTGAAGTACGTGGGTTCTTACGGCCCCTAGCCCCGGGTTGAGCGGAATTAGACACAAGTTATGAAACGTAGCGCCATGGATCTTGCACGCTATCTTCGTATTTTGCTATCAGCATGCGATATGTATCGCCAAATTTGAGAAACTTTTGAGTGTAGGCGCTTGGTGGAATAGCCCTGTTTTTTAAGTTTCTGCACCAAGGTTTTGTGACGTTGATTAAAATCGTCACATTTAACACAGGATCTAGCAAATGCTACTAAGAGAGATATGTATACGCCATATGCAGGTCCCACTGGAATATTACTGTCCAGAAAGGGATAGTTTACGATGTCGAAATTGTAATCATCTCTCTTGTTGTAAAGTGGACGAGAGAGCGTGCCCGCTTCATATTTATAGAGATATAGATCTAAATATGATGTGCCTGTAGGGCTATCTGTAGTTTCCTTCAAATCCAGTGAAGGTGGATATATATCCTTCACTGCGTCATTTATATAGCGATTATCCACAGCGAGAAGATCGTCTATATAGCGTTTGGTGAATGAGAAGGAACGGGCCAATAGGACACGTAATAGGACACTGTGCCGAATAAATAAGCACGAGACAAATTCAATCACCCCCCCCAACCCCATGCAAGGCCAAATAGGTGTTGTAGTAGCCGAGTATTACTGTGGCGGTTATACCCACCATAAACACTAACTAATAAGGGTTAGCATCCTAACAGTGAAACTTCGTACTTACCTCCGGGACCAGTTGGTGGCTTTTCAGCGGCACGTCTTACAGGTTCCAAGGTTCTACAAAGTCTGCCGTTTTAGGGGTCTCCGGGAATTGGTCACTGCGCATGCCGATTGTTTTCGGCAATCTCCGCCGGAGCCGTTCCTACCACACTCTTCCCTCTAATGATTTTTGGATCCCTGGTCCTACTGGGATTGGTGTAAAATGGCATCGTCCCTCCATTACTGGTGGCGGCGATAATCCATATAACACCCCCAAAGGGCCCCGCTGCTCGGTGGCAATAAGGATTGTCGGGTAGGAGTTCACTTGAGATGAGGTAGGACCCCACCCTAATCCAGCTCTCCACAAACTGGCTAAAAACCCCCAATACCCCCAAAAACCTATACTCTAAAAATCCAGAATTTTTTTGTTAAAATAACCTACAATATTCCTCCTATCCTTCAATTTAAAGATTACTCTATAATATTCCTCCTATCCTCCATTTTGAGAGTAACCTATAACATTCCTCCTATCCTCCATTAAAAAATACATACATATATATATATACACACACCCTTCCCCCTTAACAAAAAAAAACCGTAGCATGTACCCTCATGTCGAATTGTCAATGAGCCATCCTCCCTAACTCGGGCGGACTGATTCTTGACTTTCCTTGTTACCGTAAAATAAAGGCACTACTAAAACCCCAAATTTAATCCCAACCCCAAAACTAAAACAAAAATATAAAACAAAACCACCTGTTAGCAAACCGTCCAATATACCCACTGTAGGTCTACACCTCCCATTCTAGGAGGATGTAAATCAGGATTATTTTTATATACAGGACAAGCCTTGCCCTTGCATAGGCCTTAAATTTGCTCCTCCCGACGGAACCTCCCCCCGTGATGGAGTCTCCTGGTTATCTCCCCCTTAGGCCCTGGTTGTCGGCCACGCCCACACGCACTTATAGGGGCAGCCCGAAGAAACGACAAGCATTCCTCCGAGCTACCTCCAACACCACCATCGGTGCCATGTTACGGCAGTGGGCAATGTGGCAGACAACCGGTCCCATAAACCATGGGGAGTTAGGTCTCCGCATACCAGGAGGCGGCAACAATGGGGAGTCAGACTCAATCAGGAGGCGCCCCAGATCCATTTCCTGAAGGACTTCGTCCGGGACCCGGCGTGACAGGGCAAGCGCACCGAAGCTGAAGGCAACATTTTTAAATGTAGCCACCCACTTCTTCATATCCTCCCAGTCTCCAGTGTACGAGTGCAACTGGACTCGGTGATCCTTGCGTAGGGCCTTTTTCATCAGGACCATCAGCCGATCCCGAGCCACAGTTTCACCTGTAAACGCTTCCCTACAGTGGATGACAACCGGCAGGTTTAAGTCACCGGCAACTGGTAAAACTCTCTCCAGAAAATGTTCCTGCCAGAGGCGTTCTTGTGGGGAGGCATGCCCAGGGTAATCCAACCCTATTTCTCCCACCCCCACACATCCAGGAGTCTGTAATTTTCGGATCAATTCTAGGAACCTAGTCCCACCCACTCTCTTACTCGCCACATGGGGATGAATCCCGTATGTCACCCGCAACCGTGGGTCGGGACAGGCGAAGTCAATCGACCCCCACCTATCCGGGAACACCAGATTGCAGATGACATACTGGAGTTCATATTTGAATTCTGGCATTCTATTTTGCCCAGCCACATACACCTCCGAGAGTGTCGCCACCTGGAACTCTGACAGAAGCATGTCCACGTGTGCATGGGCATCGACAGCCAGAGGGGTAGGGCCACCCGCCCCAACTCGGGCGGTCTGGCCCAAGGCATCCAACTGCCGACGCGACAGCTGTAGCTCCTCCACCTGTGCCAGAGTAATCAGGGGCAACAACTCCAGTAGCCCGGACCAGGTCACGAACACACCCACTGAATTTGGGGGATGCAAGGTATACTCATCTACAGTAACCCCCCGGGAGCGGTCAAACACAGCAGCATAGGCCGAGCACCCTGGTGGCAAGATCAAAGTTTCACCCTGTTGGTGGAGTCCTACTGCACAAGCCAACAGATCGGGATAAGTGGCTATCCCCAAGAATTCCATTAACTTGTGCAGATAACCGTGACAGTATGCCACCCACTGATGTAATCTCTGGTCGGTACATGCCCAGTCCTGCCAGGGCCCGTGACTACCATGCTTTGACATCAACGCCTTTACAGTGCCCTCCCCCCTTTCACACTGCCAGCAACACTTCTCCATCATCATATAAAAAGGCAAGTGACCTCGTGTCACATGCCTCTGGATCTTATGGCGCTTTATCTGTCTGCGACATATCGGGCAGAGATCCCCAGCCGGAAACACACTGCCTGGTGTATCCACTGCCCCTGGTGATGGGGAGGGCACAGGTGGAAGATCAGCTGCCGCTGCACGGAAGGGGTCCCCAATCGGGGACACAGAACCATGAACAGCGTCACCATCACCCTCACCAACCCTACCCATCATAGGAATGTCACCTAGCTCCCCCTCTGTCCGAGGACGCTTTGCAGCAGGCAGTTCCACATCAATTAATGTGGAGTCATCTAACTGGAGGACCCCCACCTCCAACTCTGGGGTAGTCTCCAATGAAACAGATACACCTTGATCTAGTTCAGTTAGCACCCCCGGCCGGGGGTCACTAAACAACATATGGCCCATCTCTTCACCCTTAGCCCTACCCTGGGGGCATAGACCCACTGGACCGGTTCTCCAACCACCCCTACGGCCTACCCCAAACTCTAAAATCCCCTCCTCAAACTCAGTACACTCCCCCAACTCTTCCCACCCCGCCCAATCTTCTTTTTCTTCTTCCATTTTCTGTCAGGGTGGAAGAGTAAAGTAAGGGGGAAGAGTAAAGTAAACAATCAATTTTCTATAACAATTTATCCTGGGACCTGAGCCCTCCCACTGTGTTCATGAATTCCAATATTCTATTTACAGGATTTACATTTAATCAATGCGCGAAGTCCACCACGCGTATCTGGCTCTCCGCGGACGCGCAAAACATGCAAAGGACTGTGTCAGACATACAACTAAACCAAACGGACGTTAGGTCTACTCTGAGCAATCGTACTCGGCTAGATAATGAGGGGTATGCACTTCGCGTCCCCTCCGCGTCACCACTGGTTGGCTATCGAGTCCCGAATCTAATGGACAGTTAGGTACCACCCGTGGTTCAGTTTCCGCGAACAAATTCCCCAAACCCCAGTCTTCAGCTGCATCTGTCCATGTTCCATCACCCTGTACCCGTGACTCCCCAATGTATGGTTCAGGTCCCGACACCTCTGGCGGCGCCTGTCCCATCGGGACAAGATCAACAGCCAGGGAGACGGGCCCGTCCTGCCTTGCTGGAGCATCGCGAAGGGTGTCAGATCGGCTGGGAGACCGGATCGGTGTTTGCACAACCAAGGTATCAGTCTGAGCCTTAACATGCTCTCCCTGTTCCTCTAATAAAACGTGTCTCCGCTTCCGGATCCACAAGGGTATATCTCTATCCTCACACACCCGCAACATGTCATGGTGCAACACATATCGTCGCTTTCGATCTTCTACACGATAGAGGGCTGATGCTATCACCTCGACCACCAGAAGAGGACCGATGTAAACTGGTCGCAGCTTGCGACTCTGGCCAACCTTACTAGCCAAATCCCTCCGATACACCAAATCCCCAACCTGATAAACTCTGCCAAACAGTTTAAGGTCATATGTTCGTTTCTGACGGGACTGTACCCCACCCAACTTCTCTCGGGCACATTCGTGCGTCTCCTGTAACCGTTGTATAAGCTTGGTCACGTAAATAGGGTCATCTAGCTGTTCCTGATTGGCCTGGGCTACTCCGAACATTATGTCCACTGGCATGACCACTTCTCTTCCCAACATCATGACATTCGGAGAGAAACCGGTCCCTCGGTTGGGCATTGCCCGAATAGCCATCCCCAGCAAAGGCAAATATTCATCCCAAGTAGCCTGTTTGTCTTTCAGAAAAGACCGAATCATCTGTAACAGAACACTATTGTAGCGTTCTACTTGCCCATTAGAACACGGTCGGTATGGAGTCGTTCGGGTCTTAGTTACCTCGAAAAGACGACAAAATTCTGCCATCAGGTTCCCATCAAAATTCCTGCCCTGGTCCGTATGGACCTGCAGAGGAACTCCGAACCTAGCGATGAAATTCTCAAAAAATGCCAGGGCCACCGTTTCTGCTGCCTGTTCCGGCAATGGGCAGATCTCCAACCATTTGGTAAACTGATCTACCATCATCAAGACATACCGGTTCCCTCGTCCTGAAAGGACGAAAGGCCCCAGTATGTCCAAATGGACTCGCTCCATCGGTATACCAGCATGGTAGGTGCCCAAGGCTGCTCGAGGGTTCACCCTGGGTTTTTTGTTTCGATTACACACCGCACATGTACGCACATACAGGATGGTATCCCGTGTCAAACCAGGCCAGAAAAATGACCGTTTCAACAATGCTATGGTTTTATCCCGTCCCAGATGGCCACCTGTTTTGGCATCGTGCACTAATCGTAGCACCTCTGTACGCAATGAGCATGGAACGACCAATTTGAGTTTAGAATGTGATCCGTAGTCCCATTCATAAAACAACACCCCGTTTTGGATCCTCAAACAAGGCCTGCATAGCCACAACTGCTTTGTCCCAATCCCACACAAGGTTAACCTGGAAGGCTCCACATTACCCTCCACCCCCTCAATGACCGGCCGCAGTTCTGGGTCCTTTAACTGTTCTGCTCGCAACTCCTCTGGACTATAGGAGTTCCAAACCATACCTTGTCCCTCTCCATCCTCTAAAACTTCGGAGCACAAGTCTACTTCCTCCACATTTAGTGTTACCTGTCTAGTACACCCCGGAATCGTTTTGGCCACCACAAGGGGCAGTACATCATCAACCTCCGTTTCGAACCGTCCCCACTGACTGTGGGCTCGAGTGCAATAACTGCAACCACCGCATGGTAACTCGGATGGGTTACAACCTGCATGGTAACAGTTACAGCTTTCTAACATATCTGGAATCCTCGACAAACCGTCTGCATTGCTGTGTTTCACACCTGGCCTGTGCTGAATGGTCATATCAAACTGGCCAAGCTCTTCTAACCACCGGGCGAGTTGGCCCTCAATATTCTTGAACCTGGTCAGCCAGATCAAGCTATTATGATCTGTTCGGACTATAAACGGCCTACCCAAAAGGTAGTGCCGAAACGTCCGGGTAAATGTAACCACGGCCAGCAATTCCTTGCGCGTCGTACAGTACCGCCTCTGAGGGGCTGTCAAGTTATGACTAGCATAGGCGAGTGTCCGTTCCGTCCCACCCTGAATCTGGGACAATTCGGCCCCTACAGCCGTATCGGATGCATCAGTATCCAAGACAAATAGGTCGTCCTCAGTTGGGAAGGCCAAAACGGGAGCCTTAACCACAGCGGCTTTCAAAGTTTCAAAAGCCAATTGATGTGGCCCTTCCCAGCAAAAGGATGCCTTTGGACCGGTTAATTTGTAGAGAATACCGGCTGTCCTGGCCAAATCAGCAATAAAGTCACGGTGGTAATTAATAAAACCTAAAAAGGCCTCCACCTCTGTCCTGTTCCGTGGAATGGGCCAATTCACCACAGCCCTGATCTTATCGTCTGTTATCCTTATTCCCTCCCGGCTAACCCTTTTACCCAGGAAATCCACTTCCGTCCGGAATAAAGTGCATTTACGGGGTTTAAGCTTCAGATTGTGATCTCGAAACCGCTGCAAAACCTGCCGCAGGTTGTCGAGCACCTCCCGAAAGCTCTTCCCCACAATCACCACATCGTCCAGATACGCTAGGACTTCATTCCAGGTTAATCCGCGCAAAACTAGATTTATGGCCCGCTGGAATGTGGCTGGGGCATTACACAGACCGAAACCCATCCTAACATGCTCATACAGACCATATTTCGTTATGAAAGCGGTCTTGTGTCTATCTGCTGGATCGATAGATAGTTGCCAATACCCAGCAGCTAAGTCCAGGGTACAAAAATATTGGGCCTCACTCAAAGTGTCCAGACAATCGTCAATCCGGGGCAACGGAAAAGCGTCTTTTACCGTACGGCAGTTCAGATCTCGGAAGTCCACACAATATCGTACGCTTGAATCCTTCTTCCGAATTAATACGGGTGCGGACGCCCAGTCAGATTCCGAGGGCTGTATCACCCCCGCATCCAACATACTCTGCAAGTGCTTTGCTTCCTCTTGTTCGAAGCCACGAGGCGTGCGCCTCATCTTTGCTCGCACTGGTAGTGCATCTCCAGTGTTGATCTTATGCTGGGTTGATGTAAAATTCCCCAAGTCCAAATCATGTCGAGCGAACACATCCTGGAACTCTATCAGAGTTGAGCGTAATTCCTCGGCCTCTTCAGAGGACAAACGCGGGCAAGTATCAGCAAAGAGAGCCGTCAGATGGTCGGGGAGAGCGCCTCCCTCAACAGGGGTGGACACCTCCCGCACCTCCGGCACCCCTCCCAACGTTACATCTGGCTCACCAAATTCCTCTATCTCCACTGCGGTTCCTAACCAGGCATCACGGGGCACCACAATCTCTCTGTCGCTCTCATTTCGAAAGCACACCGGGATGAGCCCAGAACCACGAACAGCCATTTTAGGAATAAATAACCCATCATGTTCATATACGGGTTCCACTACATAATCAGTTTGCCCCCCCTGAGGTAAACATGCAGAAGCGATCTTCATACTACGAGCTGGAACAGCAATGGACTCATGCAATGTAACTCGACACACCGGAATGGTGCCCCCGGCTCCACAAGACTTGGATAAGGCTGGCACCTTCACACCATCAGTGACTAGGATGTTTTTATGAAAATCAACTATGCAATTTTTTGCAGCCAAGAAGTCATATCCCAGAAGCAAATCATCAACGATAGGTGCCACGACGATATCCCAAAAACAGTGGAGAGAGGCTACCTGGAGCGGTACACCCCGGACCAGTCTTCCCCACTCAGAAGTTCCCTGGAAAGCACCAGTCATTCGTATGGGAATTGTGGGCAATTCAGACAATCCAAGACGATCATACAGGTCAGTGCTCATCACCGTCACTTGTGCAGCGGTATCAACAACAGCAGCAATTAAGACAGACCCTATTGTTACTGGAACCGTCATAGACCAACCAGACAATCGGTTGATGGTTACATCCCGAACTGCGGTAGAGTCCGTAATTTCCCGAGGAGCATATCCCTCAGTGTGGTTTCTGTGAGGATTATCACCGATGTGATGATTACCAGGTCCCTTCTCATATACCCGCTTGGCAATTGACTGAGAACCCCCATAACCCCTTACATCCCTCCTTAAAGAAGGCTCTTTGACGCCTCCTGATATACCAGGCTCGTGGCCTCCTCCACCTCCCTCATCGGGAGGCTGGGGGATAAACCCACCTGGCACCCCGGGAGTGTCCGTCTTCTCTAGGTTTTGCATTCCCTCAGTCGAACGCCCTCCCACGGCCATAGAACTAGACTCACCCCTTCCCTCCTGTATCTCTATATTTCCAGAGGGGGTAAAGGGCTGCCCAAATGAAGCCATTTCAATTTTGGTTTTGACCCTATCGCTATTTAGGACTGGGGATTGGTCAGTTTCCCCAGTCCTTGATCGTTTAAATGTCCCCCCGGACGTCGACCCTCTATTAACCGGCTCGGGCTCTGCCTCGGCTTGGTACAATCGCGGCTAAAATGACCCTCACATTGACAATTGTAACAGACTACTGGTCTCCTTGGACTAACCGGTGAGGAACTACCCACACGCCCACGCATCGGAGACGTAGGTCCCAGTGACCTATTAACGAAACGAGAACTCGGACACTCACTACTTCGGTGCCCACGACCCCCACAAGTAAAGCAGTTCCCATCAGATGGTGATGGTGGTCGTGGTGTTGATGCACTACGCAGCCAAGTTTCCAGACGAGTCATAATGTCAGTTAGTTTTTGGTTAACCTCAGATGGCCCTTCAGATGGTTGAAAGGTGACCTGGCGTGTCTGCATCCCTTTTCCACCTAAAGCCTTCTGGTTGTGCATAGAGGCGGTAATATAGGTCAATGCATCTTGGACGGTTTTTGGATCTTTTTCTGCTGCCAAGATGGCCGCCGATCGTTCACCACACCCTTTCAGAAAGTGTTCAGTTGCGATGGTTTGCACCACATCATCAGAGACGTTAGGATACCCCTCCCTGGCTAACTGAAGGCAACGGTCCCCGAAATCTTCAAGCGACTGGCCTACTGTTCTTTCCTCACCATATAACTTCCTTCGAATAGAAGCTGGAGGTTCCCTTTGACCGTAACGCTTTTCCAATTCGGAAACCAGACGATCGTAATCCTCTAATACCTCAGAGGAACGGCTACGCAAGAACTCTATGGCACGACCTCGCATGCACTCCATCAGTTTATTTAAACGTCGCTCAGTCGGCCACTGATGACGCCTTGCCAAGGTTTGGAACTGGAACCAAAATTGGTTCCATTTACCAGGTTCTCCAGTGAAGGCATCCATTTTAGGGGGCGCGGGACTTCGTTCACGCCTATGTTGCCTATCAGTGCGACTCCCTCGCTCATCATAGTCCTCTTCACTGCCCGATGTCATGCCCCTCGAAAACGAGCGGTCATAACGACGTCGCCCCCGTTCATGCTGCCGTCGGGGACGCCGTGAGCGATCTTGGTCGCCCCCCTGGGACATAGGAGGTGGTACCCCCCACTCACCATATCGATGTACACTCGCACCACTTCCCTGGTTTTCCAGTAATCCAGACTGCATGTGGGTTAGGGGTTGCAAGACCCCAGCACCGACGTACGTCTCAAAAGGCACCTGAGTGCCACTTGGGTGGCGACTGCTCTTACTTGGCATTGGAGTTGTATTAATCATAGCCCCCCTAGATCGCCCCTCTCTCCATGGGGGCAAGGGTGCCCTCGGGTGCCCTGATAGAATTTCCGCATCTGAATGCACCGGCGGTACTAAAGATGCAGGGACACCAAGATCAACTCCAGTGTTTAACAGTTGATATTGGCCAGGGGTAGTGGCGAAGCCTGTACCAGTATACCCGGTAATCGTGTCTTGTCCCCTTAAAGGGGAACGTGATACGCTGGGCAATCCACCATCCCCACTAGCCAGATTACGAGGAGCATTCGGTTTCCTACGAGCGCTGAACCCTGGGGGGCGCCCTGCCCCATAGATTCCAGACTCTGGAATATTCTTCTCCATGTGACTAATATAGTCATCTTGTCGTGGCCTACCCCGAGAAAATAAATCAACAGGGGTCCCTAGAGTACTAGCTGATTGTTTAAACGGTCCCCCCATACTTGAGTGGGCCGTGAGCGGTGCACTCTTCCCCCCCTCCCAATCATTTACACGAGAGGAAGGTTTCCCGTCTTGGCTGGGGTGGCTATTGGATCCCTCTTTACTTATACTCGCCACTATTGGCTGTAACAACCTTGTCATTTGACACTCGAAAGATTGGAATCTGTCGTCTAAATTCGATTGCATTTCCTGGAATTTTTTATCCATTTTGGATTCATAATGTTCTTGTCTGGCCTCCCAGTCACCACTCAAGGTGTCCACACTGTTTTTAAGTGTACCCTCTAGGTGCTGTATACTTGAATAAACGCCCCCTATCTCGGTTGTGATATCGGCGCGCATCCTATCCTGTTTCAGCAAGGTGGATTCCGTATTTTTAGCCACTATCCACCCCACATACTTATTTGTTGTTGGTGGCTCCAATCCCTCAATTTCACCCTCATATATTGCCCCATATATTTCCTCATCTGATTGCTGAACTAATTTTTTATATTTGGACATAGTCAATGGGCCCAATGCTCTTTCCTTAACTATTTGTTTTGCCCTATTTTGACCTATTCCACTTATAGTCTGTAATTCAGCTTCCGTAGCCGTGTTAATATTCACCGGCTGGGGATCCCCCATGTTGATTTCTCAAAACCTTAATGCAAACACCGAAGATAACAAGATCAGAAAACAACCGAAGTGCAGAAACACAGCGCGCAATCACGCGGAGAACCACAGACGCCAGTGGGTAGACAATGCCGCGATGAAAATACCGACAGGAAATGGTGGGAGAGATGTTAACAATATTACCCACAACCTATCCAAATAATCGCAACTTAAATGGGTGATGGTATACGGGCCCAAGTCCCACTAGCTAATATACCGGCCTGATTAAGAATTGATAACTTACTCCAAATTTATAACATGCACAATAACTTAAGAGCAAAGTAAAAACTCCAATTTAAGATAATTGAGCAAATGCAGAATTTAAGAGGCTCCAAGTTATAAAATATTAGACCTACTCCAATGCCTACTAAGTAAATAGTACCACCATTACGGATCAGCGCGTTGCTATAAAACTGCTGAATAAGGTCCAATGGCAAACAACGCGACCCGAGTTAATAAATGCCACCACGACACCCACACCCCCCTCTCGAGGGACTATGACTAGTCGTGGCCGCTAATAACAATGGTCACAGTTGATATGTACTACTGTTATAATCACAGAAAACCTGTCGACTACCCGAAGAGTGCAAAGCTATGTACCGCTCCTGGGCAGTGGTGTTTCTCGGTCGATTCCCAATCAGTGTATATTGTATTGTCAACTGGCAACAATGTCACAAGTCTAGCAATAGTAATATTTAGCAAATAGCAATGCCGAAGTTGACAAATTTTGATAGTTATTTAGCTATGCGCAACTAATCAATACTAGCAGCAATACAAGTCCGATGAGAGACCATGCAGCTGATGGCAACAATTGTTGGAAATAATTACACTGGTACCACGCAAGTGTGATAGTTGTACATATATGCAAGCAATGGCAACATTAATGGTCTGGTGTAAAACTATAGCAACAATTGTGTGGGCATAGCAATAAACAATTGCTGGAAGCAGCAACTATTGGTGATAACAGCTCAAATAATAATTAATAAACTTGAACACGATTACCTGATACACTAACTGTAAATGAATGGGAAGTTCCGATTTTTCAAGTTGCTTAAATTACCTATTCAAATACACCACCGCCAAAGAACTGCACTCGCTCGACACTACTCAGTTTTTGCTGAAGTTATGCACACTTGCCTGTATTGTTCACTGATTTTTCAACAGACATCAACAGTATTTAAAGATGGTAGACAAGAATATATATCAATATTTCTAATAAAGATTGGCAATATTGTCTCCACAAATGACTGTCAACCAACATACATCAACACCTGTACCTATTGAATACATGTAACAAGCACTATTGTGTTGACAAGGGGCATGTATTATTGACAGCAATCTATTAGTGTCTGCAGATCTACAGTGTTAGCAGTAAGATTGCAATGGTTCAGTGCTAACCAATATCAGATAGCAGTGTACACATCCATAAGTTCTTATGCACTTGTGTTGTGTTGTTGTTAAGTTGTTGTTGATATATTGTTGTTGATGTTAGGCTGTTGTTACTATACTGTTGTTGTTGTTGTTATCTGCAAAACAAACATCAGCAATTGTGACGACCAGTATTTCCGGCGATCAAACCGCAGCACTAGCCACCGGGATCACAATATATTCACAGTTAAACATAAAAAATTATCAGCCAAGCCTATTCCATATTAAATATGTGTGCATATAAAATATACGGTACTCAATCATGTATAAATAATTTGATCAAGAAGTGTATTTCCCCAATCTAGCACCAATTTAATTGTTCCACTGAATACTATCGCCTATATGCAGCTACCATGTCCAGGACAACTCCTCAAAGGTGTATATCCTTAGACATAATCCTTGTATAGTACTGGGTGGAATAATAATTATAAATCCAATTATTTACTAAAAATTATTTTTTCTTGTTTATAAATATATATCTTTTTTATCACAGTAATTTACAAGAATTTATTCAGCATCACTTCCAATCACAGATAATTATACGGGAATAGGCTGTAGCTTGACTTTGTAAACGTGCTATAAAAAACAGTTTAACTAGTCATGTACTAATCCCAAGTACGAAGTCTAACCGTACCGATGCAACAACCCTCCAGTAATATCCTGGAAATTAAATAAACTCAAACTTTTTTTTTCTTTGGAATTTTGAAGCGAACAAATCTCTCTCCAGCCGACAGACGTCAAATGTTATTTTTTATTCAATAAATATTAATAATGTTGGGACCAGCCCATATAGGCCGAAACCCAAAATAAAACTCAAAATAATTGGTCAATCCTATACAAACTACTTGACAATGAATTTCGAATTTTAATCCTAAACGTGGAATAACCCTGACCAAAACTATAAATCCTCTTTCCCTTTAACTTGAAAAGAGAAGATTTCAAAGATTTCTGACCATACAAGTTGTTGTGTTCACGCCACAACAACCGGGAACGAAACAACTTTCCCAACGGGTATGCTCAGTAAATGTAACAGCCACGATTTTTTTTTTTTTTTCATATGATTTTTTTCACATATAATCAAACAATAGGTTCTCTAGAACTTATCTAATAAATATTGACTCTTCAGTACTTCCAGGAAAGTCAGAAACTAGCAAAGAGTCACAACTATATTGTTGGAACAGCCTAATCAGCTGTTGTTGACACTTGTCAGCGCGGGAAACAAGACAACTTTTTTTCACAAATTCCGCCTGTCTTTTGGAGATAATTTTTAGCCTATAAGAATTCTAACAATGTATTAAATCGTCCGAAACAGTAAACATCCGCTTACGCTTCGTTCTCGGACGTTTTTATCAAAAAGTTTGACTGAACTTTTTCAAAAAGTGTCAGAAATTCAAGATGGCGTCTCCCAACAAAACACGTGTTGTCAGGTTGTTCACTGTCGCAGCGCCAATGTTGTAGTAGCCGAGTATTACTGTGGCGGTTATACCCACCATAAACACTAACTAATAAGGGTTAGCATCCTAACAGTGAAACTTCGTACTTACCTCCGGGACCAGTTGGTGGCTTTTCAGCGGCACGTCTTACAGGTTCCAAGGTTCTACAAAGTCTGCCGTTTTAGGGGTCTCCGGGAATTGGTCACTGCGCATGCCGATTGTTCTCGGCAATCTCCGCCGGAGCCGTTCCTACCACAACTGTATAATTTGTCAACTTTTGTGTTTGGTTTCGTGAGAGAGGATAACATATTTCCGTTGGTTTCCATCATGTGGGCATGGCATATCATATTTTAGATTCATTGAAGTATGAACCAAAAAATTTAGCACTAATCAGCCAATCAAATCACTGGATTTACGAACAATATGGGAGGAATTTAATTATTTCAGAAAATGAACTGAATTACACTGTTCAAAACCGAATTGCGTCATGGCCATCCCATCAGATGTGTAATTTATAAAGGCAGCCCATATGGCCTAATTCCTATCGCAAAATTTCGGCCTCTCGATCTGGGTCTATAGAAACAGATATTTCACATACAAATTAAGACATAATTTGACATTGTTAACTCATGCAAATTACAAGGATATAACTTTTGTAAGTAGCTAACTAAATTAAATTTTATGACAAAAAAAAAGAATGGCACTGCCACACTCTGCTAGTATGCACACACCTAGAAACAGTCCTCTGCCTCTGATCATTTCTGAAACTGCCATGCTAGCAGAAGATGTGATGTGTGAGACATTTGAATTCAATTTGCAAACTAGTCGCTGCATTACTCCTTGATTGGGGTATAGCACTATACCTCAAATGAGGTACTGTACGGTACCCCAGCTTAGTTAACTAAGTAACTTTATCCACCTGACGCTTAATCATGATGATTCAGATTAATTACTTAGCATGGATGTAATCGGTTCGTCAGTGTGTTGCAATGATGTACTGATGTGATCCATATATTTGTCCAGGCTTGGCGGAGCTTGCCCACCGGGAGTATCAAGCAGGAGATTATGAACACGCTGAACAGCACTGTATGCAGCTATGGCAGCAGGAACCAGACAACACTGGAGTGCTGTTACTCCTCAGTTCAATACACTTCCAGTGTAGGAGACTAGAGAGGTTAGTTCTTCAATGGATTCATTGTGGAAATCAGGCAAATTTATGATTTGTTTCCCTCCTATTAGACCAGTAAAGAATGTACATTTCCCATTACAGAAATATATTTTTGGTGTCAAATTTATTGGAACAGGAATGGCTGTGAAACATTTAAAGTATTTGCTTGATTTCTCATAAATTGCAGATGGTCAAATGTCTTGCCTACTCAACTATGTACATGTATAGGCTGATCAGTATGAGATCCAACATTTAACGCTCTGGGTGATTTACTCTATATATTGTGAGGCAGTGCAGCAGTAAAGTAACTCCATCATGTTTATATTTCTGAAGAATTGAATGTTCAATAGAAAGATACAATCCTCCCAATATTGGATTTCCTGTAGTAACAAAAGGAACTAATATTAACTTTAACATTTCATCCATCTTCATAGGTGGTTGGTGTTTGATTTCGCAATGAAATAGCTACATGTAATATAAGTAAACTTGAAAATTGAAACCATACACTGATCATCTCGGCATGTCAAACATGCAATACACCATTATTGTCAAAACGTATAATACACCGGCGTTATTGTATTATTGAGTTTTCCCTTCCATCACAGATCTGCATATTTCAGTCAGCTGGCGATCAAACAGAACCCAATGTTAGCAGAAGCATATTCCAATCTGGGAAATGTATACAAAGAAAGGGGTCAACTACAGGAAGCATTGGACAACTACAGGCATGCGGTCCGATTAAAGCCAGATTTCATCGATGGATACATAAATCTTGCCGCAGCTCTTGTGGCAGCTGGAGACATGGAGCAGGCTGTGCAGGCCTATGTTACTGCATTACAGTATAATCCAGTAAGTCAATTCCTTTAAATCTCAGAAACTAACTTTAATTCTGCTTGGCTCTAATCAATGCAAATAACTGCATTACAATATAATGCAGTATTTGTGAACAGTTACACATTATAAACACACATACTTACTCTGCCTCAGCCATAAAGAATGCAAATCAAATCTACTAGAGAAGTAATCAGCTGTCATCACAGTAGTAAGGTGAAGGAAAGTAATTAGGATATTCAGCGTCGTCCGCCGATTTTCGTAATTTGTCCCTGAATTTTTCAATACACAGACCAAATCCCGATTTTTGGCTTCCTGTCTTGAAAGTATGGAATTGTCGGTAATGTGCACTTGTTTTTACATCTATTCCACATCAAGTTATCTAAGCATACCTTTTGTGTCGATTAGCCCATTGTTTACTCCATTTCCTGACATACAGCGAACGATGGCGAAAACTGGACACCCCGTAATCGATCTTTGCTGGAGATAAAAATAGACAGTCGCACGTTTCTGCTGAAGAAGGAGGGCATTTCATGATTTAGGTTTTTACAAGCCACGAACTGTTTGCCATGAGGCCTAAATTAAAAAGATGTTTGTTTGGGCTAACCTGACCAGCCCAACAATATCCCTGCAGCCCACACAATTAGCTTCGGCAATCAGCAATTGCCGAGGTAAATGCCATGGCACCCCCGCAATGTTTAACAGGACGTCAAATAGGAATTATTTTAATATGACATTATTTTTGCCGAGATGAGTTTCCCGAATTGTGTGGGCTGTCCCCGCGAATCTTTTAAAAAAAAAGAAGATTTTTTTCAAAAAAAAATTTCCCCCTAATCTGTCGAAGAAAATCAAATGTTGACAGTTCGAAAAACTCACGGGAACAGTCTCGTTGATCTCCCGGACTCGGGGGCAATCAGGAGCCCTCGAAATGTTAAACATAGCAAGTCACATGAGGGTTCGCGACACCAGACTGCATGTCAAAAGCGGCAATGGCAGTGGCCGGTTGAAGTGATCTTTGCTCACGTTTTTTTGTGAATATATTATTCATCATTCATTGTCGATCGGATACCAAGTTATGTGGAGAGAAGTCATACCTATTGGCTATAATCTCCAGAAATATTGAGAGAAGAGAGGTGGCTGTCGACGCGAGGACGACAATGTGGAGCCGGCGGCATGTCAATCTGACGGGAGTTAGACAACAACAAAATCAACGAAAAGTTAGCATCCCTTTGGTTCTTCCGGCATTGGGGGATAAATTTTTGCTAAGTATATATTTTGGGGCATATATATATTTAGCAGCCTTACCAACAAGCAGTACCTTTTATTCAATAACTATGAGGAATAATTGATTTATAAATTTGTGTTAGTTGGAAGTAAACTGACTTGACTTTTCAGCGATAAAAAAAAATAAAAACTTTTTCCGACCAACCGACCCAATCTCACTGACCAGGTCTGTTATCCCAAACAAACAACTATAATTAATTGTAGGATTACATTGTCTCTAGTCTGTCTCTGGCCAATCTTATCTGCCATGCTCGCACTTAACCAATATACCATCTTGGTATTGAAATATACCTATATGCCTAGTTTTGTTCAGAGAAATCTGTGTATTGCCTAGTGTTGTGTTCTGTTTTGGACAATACTTACTCTGATTCATCTAATTACTTTCCTTCATCTGATCAGGGGCCCTCGGTGGCCGAGTGGTCTAAGGCGCTTCGCTGGTGACCGCTAGCCTCACACCGTTGAACCGGCACGGGTTCGAGCCCAGTTGGTCTATGTGTGAAAGTTTGTCAGTTACTTGCCGAAGGGCGGTGGTTCTCTCCGGTTACTCCAGCCTCCTTCACCAACCAAACTGACTGTCACCATATGAGTGGAACAAACTTGAGTGTGACATTAAGCCAAATTCCCTCCCTCCCTCACTTCATCTGATCAGCTGTTATCACAGTTCGTTCAAATCACTACCACGTGTTTGAGCTCCAGTGTCTGTCTGTATATGGATGCACGGTAAGTACTTTTATTTATGAGATAATAACTGCTTATCTTTCTCTAAGACAGAACTACACTTATCTCATATCATGACATTGACATTGTCATCTTCATACCCAAGTCTACTTCTGTATTTACACTTCAAATTTAGCCTTGATTCATCTCAAATTTGCCAATCTGAGCCTACCCGATGACTGTGTATAGGGTGACCTATTCTCTCAGTAATTAGGTAATTCTTCCAAATATGGCGGTAGGTGTGGCCAGATACATAGGACAGCCAAACAATAGCACTCATACGATCTACTTGGAAATTCAAATTGATTTGAGGTGGTCCGATATATCTGGGTTTATTCAAAGTGGTAATGGAGAAGTCAACTTGGGTATGAAGATGTTAGATTGTATGACGATGAAGAAATGCTCATAGTTCCTTTCTTTCTCTTCCTCCAGGACCTGTACTGTGTGAGAAGTGATCTGGGTAACTTACTGAAGGCTCTCGGGCGTCTAGAGGAGGCTAAGGTAACCTATCACATGACTGCCATGTGACAAATGAGCGCTGCGCTTATGGACCAGTCTACTAAACTCACTGTGAACCCAGCAATGGAAACCAGTGACTAAACATATGTTTTGGCAAATCCGAGACAAAAAAATAATCAACAATGTATGCGAATTACAACTTGCAAGAGACCCCCATTTAGGGTTTGGCGCAACAAACTGAAGCTTCATCGTGACTCTCAGCCTAAGTTGGCAATGTGTCCAGACGTTTTCTGACCAGTGGATTGATTCTCAAATTTTCTTTTGTCCCACTTTCAAGTCGGCTTTAAAAAACACTGCATCAGTTAGAGGGCATTTGCAAGATGGGGATTTGAGGGTGAACGTTTAGTGGATAATTTTAACTACACATGGTATAGTTACGAAACTGTTCAGTTATTACCTACTGACTGTTTAAAGCTCTGTGCAAACCGAAGATGGACAAATTTTAAAACAGAAAAATCTGCAGTGGCCCTTTCCCTGATACAGCCAATTATCTAAAGTCGGCTTGAATGTGTTTGTTCAATGTTTGCCTTTCTTTGCACAAAGGCAAAAATTGAAGTGGAAAACCCAAACACAGAAGTGAGCTTAATGTCTCAGTGATTTTGTGTTGCAGTAATGATTAAAGGGATGAAGAAAGGGATTAAAACCAAGGAGACAGTCTTCCCAGGTTAGGGATTCTCATGTTGATCACTGTAGATAAAGAGTCATACCTCTGTCGTCAACTTTCAAAGTTGTAGTTTTGACAAGTTTATGGGATTTATTTGAGGGAAATATAATACATGGGTTATTTCAGAGCACTGAGCATTCCCAGTGATATGGTGTTGCCCGTCGATACAAGCACATATATATAGCCGCAGCAAATGTGCTTGAATGGAATGATCAACAACCATGATACATGACACAGAGGTCTGATTTATTAAACTTGAAAGTAAAATTGCAAACTCTCAGAGAAAGTTTACCTTCGGTATCCGTCCTATGGAATTTGCTGGAATGATACAAGAAGCATCGGTCATAATACATTTCATACACAGTTCCATGTAACATGAGGGTCACAGCCTAGGGCCTTGGTTAACAATGACGTAGAAGCATCCTCGACTTTGCATCGTCAGCCATGGTGGAGCTTCAGTTTACAGCGCTTGGACTCGTGCCCAAAGAGAATACTGGGAATGTAAAGTGGCGAGCGATGATTGAAACAATTTCTACCCATTCACAATAATTTTTCACTGGAAAGAAAAAAGCAAAAAGAAACTGATTACAGATCTGAGATTTTGTTTTCTGACAACTCAATAACTAATACATATTCTAACCAAGAGTGGCAGGAAAGAGTTGGTGAGCTAATATGTAGGTGATAATATATGATAAGAACGAGAAGTGAAAATTCCCGGGAGTCGACATCCGACTTTTGTCAGATCAGCGAGGGCTGTGTTCCCACCACGGGAGCTGTGTGTGCTTGAGTGTCCAACTACACTGTATATTGTTTGTTTGTACTTCCCATTTTACTAATACAACTTTTCTCTTTTTATGATTCCGCATAATGCTTATAGGTTGGCAGGGTGCAATGTTTTGCTGATGACAAAAACAGCATCGTATTGCCGGAGCAGATATCCAGAGGCTAATTCTATGGCTGGTATGATATATTTGGTGTTTGTCACCATTCATTCTTTTTTTGGCAGAAAGAAAAATGGTGATTTGCACTTAGAACGTAAGTAGTAGATACTGTTATGCTATCTCGAAAGAAGGAGGAACATGTAGGTTGATAGGTTAATGAATATTTTGCATTGCAAGTGGTTTCTTTCTGCCTGTATAGGTAATGTCAAATTCATATAGCTAAACCCGTATTAAAATGACCAGATGCTCAACCAGGCTATTTGCGCCATTATACATTCTAAAAGGAATTGCGAAGATCAGTTTACGAAACTCAGTCGATTTGAATATTTATATAGCTATTGGCGCGCGGACGCATTTCACTGCGCATTGCGGTCGCATGCTTGTCTAATGTCTCCAAGAACTGGTGGCTGGATATATGAAAAAAAAATGAAAACTAGAAAACCCCAGAAATCTTGACAATTATGATAAGCCCAGCAAAAAAATTTTTGGGCATATTCAGTTTTCCGGTCATTTGGCATCTCCACTTGCTGCTGGTTAGCACACCCTATTTTGTCTGGCTAACAGTTCAAGACACCACTGCGCTTTTACGCGATTATTGGCTGCGGCATCTCGCGCTGCTGTTCGTGCGTTTCATGCAGGACTACCTTAAGACACCGCTAATGTATTTTTCTTTTGTTTTTCTTTCCTCTACCTTTTCTGAAAACTTTAGGCCTGTTACCTTAAAGCTATCGAAACCCAACCCAATTTTGCTGTAGCTTGGAGTAATCTAGGATGCGTGTTCAATGCCCAAGGAGAAATATGGCTAGCTATCCACCATTTTGAAAAGGTATGAAGCAGGAGTTACGAAACTTAAGACCTTTGCTACAGAGACCAGTTTTGTATATGCACTCCAAGGCAATTTGAATACACGATACATGGATTATGTTTTGATATTTTGCCTTTAAATAATGGGAAAAAGATACAAGTTACACAATGTAGATATTGAAAGTTGTAATGATACTGGTTCATGAATATATCTGGAGGACAAATACTGATCTCAACAAGCCTTCACGACTGGATTGTTATTTTGGCAAATTTAAAAATAATATTCCATGTACACCAAACAGTTACTAAATGAATAAGGCAGGTAAATGTATGTTGTCCTATCGAAGATGTTTGAGCTGCACAAGCGTATGTACAGTTAATTATACCAGTGATATGTAATGACATGTAAATAGTATCACTGAATAGTCGGCATGTCAGCCATTTTTGTAGGAGAGCATAAGACTCAAATTGACTCGAAGAAACTTCCTGTCAACAGTATTTCCTTTGAAATGTTGATGGTTATTTGGAGGATTATGTTTGTTGCCGTCAGGTCCTTCACATCCTGGGTATTTCATTTCTAGGCTGTGGCACTGGATCCTAACTTCCTGGATGCGTACATCAACTTGGGAAATGTTTTGAAGGAGGCAAGAATATTTGACAGGTTCGTACTTCCTATATTACCCGGATATTTTGCTCGTCTTCTTCATGTCTCCGAATTTACTGCTATACCATTTCCCCAAAAAAGGAAACAACTTCAATCTCCTTAGAGATGAAGTCTTCCCTCCAGCTCAGTAATTCACCTAGTGTCCAGCTGCAACATACATGTATGCCCTTTTGGATGAACTAAAGCACAGTCATGGAGATAGCGACCTTCCCATTACAAATTTGGATAACAGGCTTAGTTGATAAGTAGATGGCTGATTTAAAGTGGTGAATTCTTCCGGTATCCTTGATCAGTGTATGTGGCTCAATAGTAGACCAACAATTCAGCGTTCAAACAACACCACCCTTTTATCAGAACCCCGTCATACCAGATACTGCCATACAGAAAATAGGACATCATCCTGGAGAAGTCGTCGTGCACACTGCAGGTCATGGTGAGAATAGGCCTCAGCTCCTCAGACAGCTTGTCGTAAGAGGCGACTGAGGCACCTATGGGGTTCCCGGGTGTAAAAAGGAATAGGACCCCTCCCGTGCGGTTCCCGGATGTGAAAAGGAATAGGACCCAACATCGTGATATGACTGAAATAGTGTTGAAAGCGACGTTAAATCTCATTCACTCACTCACTCACTTATCCTGGAGAAGATATTCAGCTTTTAGTGTGGTTGTCCATTATGAAACCACTTTCAGATTGTTGCAGTTTCACAACATATAGTCCACTTGATAGACAACAGTGATGACGGTCAATCCCTGCAGATACCCTGTAGTCAGGAAAGTGTCCAGTTGGGTCTATTCTATTATTGAGTACCAATGTATGTTTACAGAGCTGTAGCTGCCTATCTTCAGGCGTTGAACTTGAGTCCAAACCATGCTGTTGTCCACGGTAACCTGGCCTGTGTGTATTATGAACAAGGGTGAGTAATTCAAGTTATTTATTGATGTTACACTGTCAGCATGTGTCTATTTGATGAAATAGGTCTCCCATCGAACGGATATAAATTCATTTCACTTTGATTGTTTATCCTATTACATTTATTGGCATAGAATTAGCTGAAAATGATCGTGCGGAAAATTATTTGAGTGGTGGAATCAGATAATCCACGGACATATGGTGTTGTCTGGGTGTGAAAAACTACAAATTCTGGTCTAGAAAGTCATGAAGAGGCAGGGAATTTTGATATTTTTAAACTGTTGGAACCCTGTTGAAATGAACTTAGCTAGAATAGTATATTCATCCCGTCGGGGTCTTTGAATCTTTGGCAATCAAAAACAGTACACTTGTTCCTCATTATAACATGATTCATCATAAAACGGGTTTCAGTATAGCACAGCCAGTGTTGCATCCCCTAATGTATAGCTGTAAATATGTTTCCACTGTAATGAACACAATGTAGTACAAAATGAGGGACAAGTTCTGTATTGTTGACCCAATGTTCTGTGTTTGTAGGTTGATCGACTTGGCTATTGACACATACAGAAGAGCTATTGAACTTCAGCCCAATTTTCCTGATGCATACTGTAACCTGGCTAATGCTCTAAAAGAGAAAGGACAGGTATGTGATGATCCAAGGGATTCCCTCAGGGTATGTGTATTGTACTTCAGTTTGTCAAGTTAAACTCGCTAATACTCCAATCATAGGAAGTGCGTTTCTCCTGTCCAAACTGTTTTGGAAAAATCCTGAAAAACAAGACCTATGTCAATGCAATTTCTCCTACATTTTGGTGATAAAATTCATTAAGAGTGGCAGATCTTAATTAGAGGCAAATTTAGGGGGTGATTGAATGTTACTAGGGTGATTGAATGATTAGAGAGTTTACCATAACACAAATAAGTTAATCATTGACTAGACATTCAAAACACAACTGGTGTCGTGAATCATCCTAAGATGAACCGCTTGTTTATTGTGATCAACATAATGAAATTCTATTAAAGACAAGTTTTGCACTAAAAAGTATTTTATGAAGCGACAGAAGGGGTTAGATCTCCCGCAGCTGCATCATGTGGGTAAATGGGCATTGTATTGATTTCTTCCCATACCCTAGTTATGAAATAATTATGTCCTAAGATTAAAAATCTGTGCATAATTATATGTATAGGTGCCAGAAGCTGAAGATTGTTACAACACAGCATTACAGCTCTGTCCTACCCACGCTGACTCACTGAACAACTTGGCCAACATCAAGAGGGAACAAGGCAACACTGAGGAGGCAGTCCGACTCTATCTCAAAGCCTTAGAGGTAAATCTATGTCTTATCAAACCTGTAGTTACATGGGCTATAACAATCCAACATTTGCTGTCTAGCATGATTAAATTCACATATTGCATTTCTGTCATTTCTGTATTGCACCTCTGGATGTTTTTCATACATTGAGAACAGCAGAGGACCTGTAAACTTGAAAAACATCGTTACAGCATCTGCCTTATTATGGATGTCCGCTGGTAATTAACTTGACCAATAATGAACATATGCATGAAGAAAATCATTCTCTTTATATATTCACAAATAGACAAAAACTGCAATCTGTTTCAAAAAATTTCAAATGCGGTGCATGATGTGTAAAATTGTCGGCTAGTGGAGTTCAAAAGAATATATCTGCAGTTTTGTAAACGAGAGATAATGTACTAGGCAAAACCACTGAATGACTGAAAGACCCAGTACCACCCTTAAATGTGGGGAGTGGAATTTTTTCATCTTTCTAGATGTAGATTACATGATTCATGACCTCAACTAAATTCTCTCTCATCGTTCAGGTATATCCCGAGTTTGCTGTAGCTCACTCCAATCTGGCCAGTGTATTACAACAGCAGGGCAAGCTACATGAAGCACTCCTACACTACAAGGAAGCAATCAGGTACTTGTAACACGATAGTTGAAGGTCCTAGTTGCAGCATTAAATGATTGGTTGTTGTCTCACAGTAAGAAAGTTGTCAACCCTTGGATAAAGTTTATGAGGGCTTTTAAAGAAAGAAGTACATAAGATGGGGGGGGGAGGGTGAAGATTTCTCAGTTCTATGGTGTATGCGTGGTGGGTGTAAGATTTCTCAGTTCTATGGTGTATGCGTGGTGGGTGGTAAACAGCTGTTTAACATTAGGAAGATAGGATAAAAGATACATGGGTGGTTGGGGTCAGAAACAGTAGTGTACCGTTTTCTGGAACAGCCCTGCTGAAGCCTGCAACTACAGAACTTCACGCGCATTGTGGCTCATAATTGATGATAGAATCTCTATTAACAGATTTGTACATTGTATAAGGATGGATGTAAGACATGCTGGCTTCTGATAATTGACTGATCTTTGATGTAAGAGTGTATGGACATGTGTAAAACCTTTGGACAAGAACTACTGGTGTTCTTCACTGTTCACTTATTCTTTTGTTATATTTAACCGCCTGGTCTCATTTTTGCAGGATATCTCCAACATTTGCTGATGCCTATTCAAACATGGGGAACACACTAAAGGAGATGCAGGATATCCAGGGGGCGCTGCAGTGTTATACCAGGGCTATACAGATTAACCCAGCTTTCGCTGATGCACACAGTAACCTAGCCTCTATACACAAGGTAAATTCAACTTTTGAAACTTTTGTCTCTGGGACTAGCGTGGTGTTGTTAATTTCATCCTGTGAGAACAACCTTGGGCCTTCCCCAATTGCATTGGTCATGAAAGTGAATAATGGCAACACCCACATACTCAGTCATCTACATCGCTCAACTATACCCTCATAGAAACACTAAACCAAAAAACTCAAAAAGAAGACATGCGGAATTTACAATCCAGTTCAGTATGTTTACCAATATGGGTCATTACAATATAAAAATTACAGTTCACAAAATCACTTTACACGAGTATTACTAAAGAACTACATGTACTTTGTAAATATTTCTTTAGTTACACCACTAAAGGAGATATACATTGTCCCTAACATGAAGATCTTCGATACAACCTCAATATTTCTTCTGTCTTTCATTGAGAATGAAGCTGCACTTACTTCTTGGAGTCCACAATTATGGCTGGTATGTCCACAATCCTGTAGTCTTTCCAGGAATATAATTTAGTTTCAACATGATAGACAAGATTTCATACACTCAAAATACATACACTTTCTGGGTTTTAATTGTTTTGATGGGGTGACTGGTTTTATACGAGATAATATTTCCTATTATGGCTTGGATGTTTGGGAAGATTGAGGCTGTGTTTTGGTGCTGTGACTTGAATTTTGAAATATTTAATTTCTTAAAAACTGTTTTAGTTTGCTTAATTGGTAAGAATTATAAAAGAATGTCAGTTATGAGAGATATTTAAGAGTAGTGTAGGCAATAGACACTGCCCTTTGTGTATTTCTATTCATTTTGTAAGACATTTCAGTGATTATTCCTTCCTAAATATCAAGTTGTATGAGGATAGTAATCTCTATCCAATGATGCTAAAGACGTATTTTAAAATGTTGGAAGGAATATAGAACTTGCAAAACTAATTCCAGAAAATCTTTTCTCTATCATAAAACTTATTTTCTTGTGTTTAAAAATGTACATATAACTATATTATATTCTTGGTAGTAATATATCACTAATTTTGATGCAGTTTGAAAAAATTCATATTATAAGAATTTGAAACCATTATTTTATTATGCTGTTTCTGTTTTAGGATTCAGGTAACATCCCGGAAGCCATTGCCTCCTACAGAACAGCTCTCAAGTTGAAGCCTGATTTCCCAGACGCTTACTGTAATTTAGCTCATTGTTTACAGGTAAGGTTGTTGATTTCTCTGAAAGACATGTTGAAAATATGAAGATTTCGCTTGCATTAATTTACATGTGTAGCTTAATATGAACAGTGCCTAATACCCTCGGCCAAACTTGGCCTGGGGTATTGTCGTTGCCACCATAGTTCAAAAATGCTAAGACGCACCAAAATTAATCAAGCATACATGTGGTCATTAGTTAATCAGACGGAGAGCATTCCTGAACCAGGGCCCATTAAAACTCTCTCCTGGTCATTGTTCCAAAAATATCTTGGAATTTCCTTTAGCACCCTGGGACTGAGCTTATGCTTTATACATAGATTAGATTTTGTTTGTGAAGTTAGTTCCTTGTTGATGTAGATTGTATGTGACTGGACGGAGTACAGCGGAAGGATGAAGAAGCTTGTGGCTATAGTACAGGATCAACTGGAGAAGAACCGACTGCCCTCAGTTCATCCTCATCACAGCATGCTCTACCCTCTCTCACACAACCAAAGGAAGGCTATAGCATCACGACATGCTAACCTCTGCCTGGAAAAGGTAGGCTGCCACTAAAGTGATTGACAGTGCTGTATGTAAAAATGTATCTACATAGCTACCACTGACCTGGGTTTAGAATGAGCAACATGTTCATGTCACATTTGAATTAATAATCTGGAATAGACATGTATGTTTATGTAAGGGGCATGATAAAGAAAATGATACACAGAAGCTCAAGTTGGATAATAAATGATTAATGCTCTGGACTGAATAGAACCAGTTCTATAATGATATTAATGTATGCTAGTCTAGTGTTCATATGACCAATGGACTTTCGCCAGTCCATTAATGTGATTTGACCTCAGATACCCCTTAACATTACTGGAATCTTGTACAAGTATTGTTCCATGTATCGTATATATACAGGAGCTGTGGCTTGCACCTGCTTACACAATCCAGGTAAACCAAGATGGTAAATCAGGGGAATACCATCTAGACGTAACGCTATAATACTTCATGCGAAATGTTTGCCGATATTTTATGAGATCCCATAATAAGCCAATCACGACCATTTCAACCTTTTCGCTCTGACAGTGATTGATGTTTACTTCAAGGAGATCAACATCTTCGCACGGCACAATCTTTTGATATTTTTTACCCCTAACAAAGCCAGACTATTCGGCGGGAGTAAACTCTTTGATGTTTACGGACTCTGTCTGGAAATGATGCCATATTTGGAAACTGTTTCAGGATAATGTTTATATATTAGACCACGAGCTACCTTGTGTAATTACTGTGGGCGTGATTTTGAAATAGTTACAACCAGCTATCCATCTGATTGGCTAACAATAGTAGTTTCAACTCGCACGGAATTTATATAGGGCTGAATTCAGATATAATATTCTGTGATATTATGTCTGAGTTTACTGAGATTGCTGCTCACATATCTGGCATGTTACGTTGTCTGTATTAAAATTGATTATCATATGATCAACTATTTCTTATCTTCACATCTTGTTTTTATGAGATGAGAACACTGATTGACTGATATGTATTTTCAGATTAATGTTTTGCACAAACCCCCATATCCGCATGTGAAGGATTTACAAGCCAGTGGAGGCAGATTACGGATAGGTTATGTCAGTTCTGACTTTGGTAATCACCCGACGTCACACCTCATGCAGAGTATTCCAGGTTTTCACAGCAAGGAGAATGTGGAGGTAGGTCTTTGGGACATGCATACACATGACATATATTTGGGATTGGTGAAATGAGCAAGATGACTTCAGATCAGATAGTCTACAGAGACTGAAGAAGCATTCAGCATAAATCCAGTTTAGTTGAAACTGTTCCTGTTGAAATTTAGTTCACCCAGAGTACAAATTTTGAAGAATTATTAACTCTCACCTTAAGCGTTTGATGGACTTGTACCAAAACAGTTGTGGTATTGTAATTCTGCATAATATAGCACTTGAACAATTATGAGGATCACCTGAATGTACTTGTAGTTGTACAGTGTATGGTTGACACTTGTTTCATCTATCCCCAGGTGTTCTGTTATGCTCTCAGTCCTGATGACAACACAACATTCAGGACTAAGATAATGGGTGAAGCTGAACACTTTGTGGATTTGTCTCAGGTAAGGATGATCTTGTCTCCCTTATCTTACCTAACAGCTTTAACAGACGTGGATATTGTCCAGGTACCTTCATACAAGTGTATAGTAAACATAGGTGTTGTCTACTTTGAAATACATAAATATTAGATGGTTGTGAAATGTCCAAGTCCAAATGCAATAGAAGTACCTATTGATCGCCATATATTTTATTCAATGAAACTTTTTGTGTCTGAAGTTGATACTGTACATAGTTCCCTAGTTTCCTTATTGCTTCAAGAATGTTCTCTATCCAGTTTGTTTGGCTGAGTTTTGCTATTGACTAAGTACAAATCACGGCATATCAAGTTTGGCACGCTGGTTCTCGTCCTATCACCATTGAACCTTGTCAATACTTGGATGTGTTGCCAAGTGCTGTACTGGCTGGTCTGATCAGTGTCCAGCATAATAGGAACTGTGGGAACTCTAGTGTCATGGCACATGTAGGCACAGTCGTGATATGACTGAAACAATGATGAAAACGATGTTAAATCCTACTCACTCGCTCACTCATTTCGCCAAGATTGTTCTATATTCGGTTTATTTGTTTTGTTATCCACTATTTTTAAGTATGTTGTTTCCTCCAGATTCCCTGTAATGGGAAGGCAGCTGATCGTATCCATGCTGATGGTATTCACATCTTAGTCAATATGAATGGTTACACCAAAGGGGCACGGAATGAGCTTTTTGCTCTAAGACCTGCACCCATTCAGGTATGTATCCACCCATGTAAGGGTGTACGGGTTGATCTCTTCAAATCATGATGGATAGTACTCGATTGACCATCTCACTGTTGTAAGAATTTATGCTAGCTCTTGGTTTGTGACCAAATATCCGCTATAGTTCTCTGTAAATCTGTTACTTTTCTATGCAGTTTTTACCCCTCTGCCATTTTGGCCTCAGGCTATTGTCGTCGTCATGTATGTCCGTCCGTCCGTTGCCGCATTGTAGGCAAAACCGCTTGAGATAAAGTGACAAAATTTTGGAAACTTGTTTATCTAGTTGTAAGTCGGACGTCTAAATGGCTACATTCGGCCCATATTTTACGGAGTTATGCCCTTTATGATATATGCTTGAATGTAACGAACTATATCTGCAGAACTATGTTTGATACAGCTACTACATTTAGGAAATTTATTTATGTAGTTGTACCAAAAAAAATTAGTCTTCTCAGCCCATATTTTATGGAGTTATGCCCCTTTTTGGATTAATCTCTGATTTTGTGATAAAAAGTTGAATGTACAATGATATATAGTTGAATGTACAAGTTATATCTGCAGATCCATGTTCCGTACGGCTACTAAATTTTGGAAACTTATTTATCTAGTTGTATTCTAGAAGCATACAAAAAGTTCATCATCTCGTCCCTTATTTTATGGAGTTATGCTCCTTTTTGGGTGTAATAATCTTGAATATGCTTAATTCTAACCAGTTACATCTGAAGAAATGTGTTCAGTACAGCTATCATATTTTGGAAACTTGCTTATCTACTGGTATTCTAGATGCCTACAAAAAAAGTATTCGTTTCGACTCTTATTTTACAGAGTTATGCCCCTTTTTGTGTAATCTATGATTATCTGCAGAATTAATGATATTTTCTAAGAATGACAATTCTGGATAATTAGTAAATATAGTCCTAATATGTTGCACATTCTCCGCATATTTCTCAATTGCTCCGGGGAAGCTGAGGGGTTTTGTGAGTCTCCCCCTCATGTCTAATCCTCTTTCTATTTGTATATTTCTAGGTCATGTGGCTAGGTTACCCAGGCACAAGTGGCGCCCCATTCATGGATTACATCATCTCGGATAAGATCACCTCTCCAATTGAAATGGCTGACCACTATTCAGAGAAGTTAGCCTACATGCCCAACACATTCTTCATCGGGGATCATTGGTACATGTTCAGTCACTTGCTGCAGAAGTTGGTTATTGATGAGAGAGGGTCCATGATCGGGGACAATAACTGTGTGGTGAATGGCATGGAACTAGAGCCCCTGAAAAAGTCTGCAGCATCCATCAAGGTAAGGAACTCGACAGACAGTAGCTAACGAAACTCGTGGAGTTCTTTGCTTGAACATCTAACTGAAGAGATACTTGATTGGAGTTGCCATAATCACACATATGGCAATATTAGACAAAGCAGTATTCTAGCTTATTGTGTGTAGATGATTTGTTAATTTCGATACACAGGTGAATTGCTTTAAGAGAGAATTTTGCTTTCTATTTGACTCGCCACATCAGCTACAGATTAGACCCTCAACACTTGAAATGAGCTTCACGCAACCCGTTATGTTCTGAAAGTTGTCGTCCTAAACAACACGCCATATAGACTTACTGTCCTATAGTGCTACTTTAGCTCTACACTCCAGTTAAGACTTTCACACCTCTCCCTTTGTTCCCAAGTACAAATATGGTAAACAACCTTCTTTAGGAGAGTGCGGTAACCACAGGCTCTACTTCATGTAAATGTGATCATATGGGATGAAATTATAGCAATTTCATTGGATCGAGATGAAATTTACGGTTCCTCCATCTTCGTACAAGGTTTCACAACACAAACAGTTGCAGCAATCCCCTATTCAGATGCAAGAAATGGTCTTTAGTTTGGCCTATAAACATTTGACCTATTTCTACCCCTCGTCCAGATATATGAATCAGAATGCCAACAGCTGAGAGATATTGGGCCCATTGAGATATATTTGAATCCAGTTTTGAATGCTCAGAATCAGTCAGCTGGCAGGCGTTGAGTTGAATGCAGCCGCATTGAGAAGAATAACTAAATTCAGAGTGACATTCTCACAATCCCCATTGTGCAATCTCCATCACCAATATTTTTTGAAACGATATTTCTTGTTGTACGTTAGAAGATTATTGTTAATAATTCATGTGAATTGAATTATTGATCAGCTTACATAATTGTTATTCTTCTAGGAGATCCGACAAATGCCACTGAAGAACAGAGAGATGAATGGACCAGTTCATGAAGTGGTGACATCTGTGATAACATTAACAGTTCCTGGTGCTATCCAGGCTATGGTCCAGTCTGGTGAAACACAAACTAACGTGAATGGTCTCCTCTTACAGAATGGTCTCACCACAAATCAGGTACACTCAGTACTGCCTGATCACTACAAGTTCTCTCTTGTTCTCTCCACAGCGACAATATCAAGTTCTGTCCATGGTGATAATCCTTTTTCTGTTTCCAAGTCCATATCATCGAGAGCATTTTCTCGAGGTATAGCATCAGCATATCTGACGTTTGGTACATTGGTCTTGAATATATACTGCATAGACCAGTCTGTGAGAGACATAATTTATAGTGAAAGCGAGAGAAAATATTAACACAGCATATTGTGAGATGCAGAAGTGAATGTAGTTAGGGCTTTTCCAGATAGAAAGGTATTGGTTTTGAGCAGATAGAAAGTTTTTTTTTTCACAGACCCACCAAGTGCCCATGTAGATGAATTCATAATGCATAGCAACTACGAAGAAGCATGAAGGTCATGCATTCACCCATGACCCATAGACCCATCCCTCCCCCCCCCCCTTCTTGAACCTTGATAAACCAGAGCATGATTTGTATACACAAGTTTCACTGTATTACGTCATTGTCATGAACAACTGTACTAGTCTACTATGCATTGTATATGATGGACAACCATGCACTAATATGCATGTAAACCACCAAATCCTTCAACAAACCCACTTCATTTTCAGTCGGCAAGTGACAAAGTACTTAAAAGTGCTTACCCGTTCTCTGATCAGACGAACAACAAGTCCGCCACAGGTGAGGAGGTCCCTCGACTTCTCATGGTCAGCTGTCGTAGTCAGTACGGACTCCCAGATGACTGTATCGTCTACTGTAACTTCAATCAGCTCTACAAGATTGATCCTGCCACTCTACAGATGTGGGCAAACATTCTGAAGAATGTCCCCAACAGTGTCCTCTGGTTGCTCCGTTTTCCGGCAGTGGGCGAGCCCAATCTGGTGCAGGCAGCGTCGTCATACGGCCTCTCCTCCGATCGCATTATCTTCTCACCTGTAGCCCCGAAGGTATGATCTAGGCAATGTTGTTCATACTTGAACACATTTATTTTCATTTTTCTTGAACCACAAAGTATTCACAGTGCAGAAAGTACAAACAGAATGTTTACATGAAGGATGGGCAAATGAGACTTTCATTGCTGGTTGGTGTGTTTTGAAATTTCATATGCATGTCAACTCTTAAAGTTATTGCCAAATAATCAAATTGATTTCCTTTGACGAAGCCAAGAGTTAGCGTCCTTAATCCTGTCTGCCGTGGGTTTTAGGTGTCACATGATAAATTTATATCTGTTAAAATAGTTGAGAAATCCTGCTACTAAGAAAGGAAATGAAACTTGAAAAATTGTATATTTTGCACAACGCTTTTTCCTAAAATACATTTATTGGCATAAAACTCTGATTATTAGTGGAAGCTATTCTAATGGAATGAATTTGAATAGTTAGATCTTGACCGCACTTGTAATCCTGTTAAAAGCAGTGATGTAAGTCTTCCGGTTTTTGCCGGAAATCCGGTTTTTTGTTGAAACTTGGAAAAAATTCCGTTTTTATAGAAATTTAGATTCTCGTCCGGTTTTACCAGGAAAGTGATACTTGATGTCGACTAAATCGATATTTGAGCGTTCAAAAACGCATTTTTTACCTGATCTTGATGAAGTATGTATTGTTACCATTTTTGATCCTCAAAATTGGATCCCGATCGTCACTAGCGAAGAACCGACGTAGTCGCCATTTTTATAATGATTTGTCCGCCACGTGATACGGGAGACAACTCGGGAGACAACTAGAGTTGTCTCCCCTGTAGTACTGGCGCTCAAATCGCTAGCAGCCGAAACTATTATGGGATATTGTGTGGCAGTCTGAAGTGAAAATTGCGCCTTTTTTGCCGGAGTGAAAATCGAAGTGAAAATCATGAGCGTGTTACATCGCAGTGCCGACATAGACGTCAATGAGGTGGATAAGAGTATCAAAAATAAGTTTCGTTGGTCATGGCTGGAGGACAAAGACTGTCACGGGGATCACCTTTCAGACTACATAAGGAAACTCAATTTGCCAGGTTTGGCTGAATGTACCATTTGTAATGATAGAGTACGTTACGGCAGCTCAGGAAAAAAATCTTTACAAGCTCACGCAAAATCGGCAAAGCATCTGTCAAGACGCAAAAATAAACTGTCAAATGTGTGATCCAAATGTTCCATCATTCCATACAGGAGTCTCTGAATAAATTTACAGAAATTAATTTTCAAAATAAGTTTGCTTATTTCAGAATCAGAATGAGGGTGTATTATGAAACAGGTTTTGCTTGAAAAACAACACAAAAAACGTAGTGGCTTGCCAATCATATTTTCTTATTTTGGTTGCCAGAAATTGGCTCGAATGCATCTCCAGCCACCTAGGACCCCAGAGCTTCCAGGGGCCTAGGCGGCCCCTGGACCCCGGCCTAAAGTGCTAGGATAGTATTTTCAGGTTTTTTGACAAAAGTCCACTTACATCACTGTAAAAGGAAGGCAGCAGGTCTATCTTGTAGTTGATTGGTAACCTGTTCGTCGCTCTGTTTGTTATTTAGGAGGAGCATGTGAGGCGTGGTCAGCTGGCCGATGTTTGTCTGGACACGCCCCTCTGTAACGGTCACACCACCGGTATGGACGTTCTCTGGGCAGGAACTCCTATGGTCACTTTGCCAGGTAAGCTGGCTCTCCAGTTAAGAACTGTGAAGATGTTGCATGGGGAAAACTTTTACTGATTTCGTTGGAGATTCCTGTTGGTGTAGGTACATTGCAGTGACTGTCAATGGCTGATGTCGCACAGTCATTAAGTCTTGTGAAGAACCAGCTGTACTATGTTATCTAATCAAGGTGAAGTTCAATAGTGAAATATATGTGAGATATTTTAACCTCTGAATGTGATATTGCAGTTAAATTAATATCAGACGTGTAACTATTTTTCCCAGGTGGGACTTTGGCTTCAAGAGTAGCGGCCTCTCAGCTCCACACATTGGGTTGTCCTGAACTGGTGGCTAAGACAAAAGAAGAGTATGAGTATATAGGTATACAACTGGGAACAGATCGAGAATAGTGAGTGCTTCTTTCCATCATCTTTCATGTATTGTCCATTTTGAAATGAACCTGTGTTATGTTATTTCTCTGTTCACTACATCAGTATTTGAGAAAGCTTTCTCCCCTAAATAGCTATCTGTTAATAACACTGTGCAGAACCTATGCTTCGAAATATTTGGGTTTGACCTAAGGAGCTTGGAAATATATGAGTTTGACAGAAGTTTACACAATGTATGCAAATTTTTAGCCATTGGACATGTATTTAAGGAGTTTTGTTACCTTTTACTTACCGAAAGTCACATTATATATCCCACAAACTGACATTTCTGGACAAATGAGGATTTATATAAATTGCATGGGTATGAATATTCAATGAATTGAGCTTGTTTTAGTGATTTTCCCCAAAATTGTTCAATCTCGGCATTGCTGCTTTTTTACCCAAATGCTTCAAAAATATATATTTATTTGGACCCTTTACCTATTGTCTCTAGCCCCCGTGGTGCTCCCAGAGTTGACCTGGGGTATCGTTGTGCACACCCCAGGTCATGGTGAAAATAGGCCTCAGCTCCTCAGACAGCTTGTCATAGGAGGAGACTAACTGGGGCATCTGTGAAGTCCCATGTGTGAAAAGGAATACGACTCAAATGTGTGATAGGACTGAAATATAGTTAAAAACATTAAATCATATTCACTCACTCAGTCACACTGTTGTCTCTCTAGTTTTGCCATGTCAATTTTTGTTTTTTTGTATTTTAGCTTGAAGGCTGTCCGGGCCAAGGTATGGAATGCACGAATGAGCAGCCCTTTGTTCAACTCCAAATGCTACGCTCGGGATATAGAGAAGGTTTTCCATCAGATGTGGCAGCGATACCAGTCTGGTCTTCCTCCTGACCATATAACAAATGGGTCAAAATCATGAACAATAATAGAGATTAACGAGGCCAGGACAAATTATCTTTCTCTATTGTCAAAAACCCAAATTTTCAGAGAATCGTCTATTCAAAATGTAAATAGGCAAAGAAGTTGTTCTTGCATCTCTTTATGAAAGCGTGGTGTTATGTGTATATACGTATGTGTGTGTTTATTCTGGAGCTTTCAGTTCTACAGTTCTACAGTTCTACAACTTCTTGACGAGATTTATTTATTTGTATATATCCGCCCATTTCTGTTTAATGTAGACTGATAGTTAAGCTGTCCAACTCTTTGCTTCTGCCGTCACTTCTACATTTATGCCAACATGTCAGTTGGTGTTTGCCATCACAAAATCCGGTTGCAACGAACTGTTTGGTACAGACAAGTGTGAATAAAAGCCACAACACTAATGCTATTTTAAGGTAGTTTAAGGAACTTTTTGTTCAAAGTGCTTTGAAGTTGTTGGGATTTAATGCAATAGTGAATCTTCTGATTGTGGTAGCTCTGTATGACTGCTACGCATGTCAATGTGGATATAAAACAACCAAACAATAATTGTAAATTAATTTATTGATACACACCACTTGATTGGTTAATTATGAGATAATGTGATAGCCCTGTATCACTGCTGTTCATTTCGACATTTGTTTTCAAAAGAATACTGGAATTTCAGTGTTTGATGAGGAAGAAACCGTTAATTTGTCAAAACAGTCTGTATATGCTCTTGTGTGGTAAAATATATCCAGGTATGACCGAGCGCTGCCAGCAAATAGTATTTATAGCAAACATGATCAAAGATACAGGAAAATTAAATATAAAATTAAATACAATGTAGAAAATTGTGATGGGTCATTCACACAGATAATAAATATTTGGTCATGTCCATCTAGCTGGACTTGGCCAGGACACAATATTTTCCATTCAGTTAGCATGACTATATCATATTAGACCACTTGCTGATTGATAATGTAGAGTAGTTACGTCGATCAGTGAGAGAGACAATGAGACAGACAATATACAGACTAGGAGACAGTATAATGCCGAACATTGACTTGATCATGCTTCCAAATTATGTTGGTTCTTTAGTCACTATTTTGTGCAACTCGTACTGAATTAAGGTCACTTGAATTTGTATTCTATGTACTCATGGAAGCTGGTCAGTAATTACTCATGTTATATATAAATCCATGGTGGATGTTCGTCTTACTCAACAGATTGAAAAGTGACTTGCATGTTTAAAGTGAATATTCAACATTTGTGGACCCTAATATGAACTGCCTTTGATGTAATACAATTTTTTTTTTTATCTTGTTGCCAGAATTTGTTTCATTTGAAATAGCAACACTTTTAACAAGAACAATGGCGTGGTACCCTTTTCATGTTAGCAGATGGATTGTTGACCTGGGGAATAAGACAAACTCTCATTCCAGCAAAATATCATTTTTTCAGGACAAACCCACTTGATTCACAGTATCAAATCGTCGATCCAGTACTGCGGCAGAGTTATGTATCTAGGCTTGTTATTGAACATGTCAATTGAACATTGAACTTTGGGTTCTGGGATATCATCCATATATACCCAGACAAGCTTTATTGGTCAATTACATTATACACATGAGCAGTGTGACTAACGTCACAGGACCTACGAAGTAGAGTAGGCATTAGGACTCGGAACGCGAACTGAACTCTTGGAAATCCCCGCCCCCAGTTAGAATCCTGCCTATATTAAGATGGGCACCGCCCAAGTCAGAATCGCCAGTGATTTTCATCAAAAATCACCAGAAATTTTCATCAAAAGTAGGTCAGCTCAAGACTTGTTGTAACAATCTCCTGCTGCGCCTTCATTCCAAAAATAAATAACTATCGCCGATTTAATTTTACAATTTGTTAACTAAAGAAAACAGATTGAATAATAAAAAAGTTCAGTAGATTTCAAGCTTTACGTGTGAAAATATATCTATCTCTTTAATGGTTTTCAGTGCCCTTGTCCAGGATCAAAACAACTTTTTGAATCGCATTATTTTCCCAACAATACAACAAATTTTTATATATAGTACTATAGTAGAAGGTAGCATTTATGTAGTTTACGGTAATTCAACTCAAGACCAACACCTTCTCTGCACAAGATAATGATTTCATGCCATTCTCCTGAGCATAATCGGTACAAAGACGAATAAATAGCGTCTACTTACTTTATCTAGTTAAATTCTACCCAAAGAAAATAAATTAAGACACTTTAAACTAGCACATGCCGTCATGGCTTTGTTTCACCCTCAGTAAACTTTTATCGTTGTTGCTCACGCAGACTATTCTGAAGGATGATGCCACATCTTTCTTTCTTCGGCTGACTTAATTGGTTGATGTAGTAGATTTCACCAACAGTGCGTAACTGTAGCTTGACCTGAATTTGACGCCTGATGTGATCTGTGAGGAAATGTTTCAAGGATGTGAAATAGGATACACGTTAAAGGCCACAGCTTACATATATCTCTAGCAATATACTGAATTGTGTGTAGGCTGGCAAGTTGGTAATAGCAGTGTAGTTAAATGCACTAACAAATGATGGAAAATTAGCATTTCCTATTTCATTATCCCATCACGTTTTATACTGTGTTATATATACAGTGAAACATACAGCCAAGGGTTCCCGATGGGCATGACAGTGCACTCGCTGAGCTATCAATAAATAATAAAAAAAATAATTATAAATCAAATTCTCAGCAGAATTCGGTCAGCTCAGAACTTGTTGGTAACAATGCCCTAATGCACGTTCGTGCCAAAAATCAAGGTTCTAATGTCAATGGTTCTCCTTATTTTGCCGACGAAAGGACTCGGATGGACTGACTCACTCACTCACTCACTCATTACCGGACAATTTGCGATCTGTAGCCTACTTCGTAGGAATATTTTAATATTATTTTAGCTGCTAATTCAATTTTCGCATCCTTGAAGCTCAAGAAGATTTGAAGACTGATTCAGCCGTGTTGGTCATTTTCTTGCATAGAGATCTCGTTCGTGCATGCTTGTATATTCTGTATATAGTTTTAGGATAGTGTACATTCATTCATTTGGCTGAGATTTTCAGTTTTGAGCTTGTGAATATGCAGGCTTTTAGCTTCTGTTTCAAAAAGCAGCTGAAAGCTTTGATATTCGCCATAATTGTATTTGTCAAGTCTTTGGGTTTTTGCTTTTATGTCATCTTTGGGTTCAATGGCGGACATTACATTCTGAAGATGAGATGATCAATAAACTTGGTTGATTTTTGAAATTGGTATTTCTGTGCTTGTTTTTTTACCCCTCGGCCATTTTGGCCTCGGGGTATTGTCGTTGCCATGTACGTCCGTCCGTTAACGCATTTTAGGCAAAACCGCTTGAGATACAACCACCAAATTTTCAACACTTATTTATCTAGTGCTAAGTCCGACGCCTATTGAAAGTGGCTTCCCTCGGCCCATATTTTAGAGGGTTTTGCCCCTTTACAGATATATTAATTTCTATTTCTGTCCTATATGCCTGAATGTAACCAACTATATCTGCAGAACTGTTCGGTATAGCTACTATATTTTGGAAACTTATTTACATTTTTGTATTCTACAAGCCAACCCTCGCCTCGGCTTATGGAGTTATGCCCCTTTCGGATGTAATAATCTCCGATTTTGTTATCTGTAGTTGAATGTACAAGTTATATCTGCAGATCCGTGTTCGGTACAGCTTATTCGTCTCGGTTCTTATTTTACAGTAGTGCTAAGTCAGACGCCTATCGAAAGTGGCTCCCCTCGGCCCATACTTTACAGAGTTATGCCCCTTTACTGATATATTAATTTCTATTTCTGTCCTATAGGCCTGAATGTAACCAACTATATCTGCAGAACTGTGTTCGGTATAGCTACTATATTTTGGAAACTTATTTATATTGTTGTATTCTATAAGCCAACAAAGGATAACTCGCCTCGGCTTATGGAGTTATGCCCCTTTCGGATGTAATAATCTCCAATTTTGTTATCTGTAGCTGAATGTACAAGTTAAATCTGCAGATCCATGTTCGGTACAGCTTATTTCGTCTCGGTTCTTATTTTACAGAGTGCTAAGTCAGACGCTTATCGAAAGTGGCTCCCCTCGACCCATATTTTTACAGAGTTATGCCCCTTTACAGATATATAATTTTCTATTTCTGTCCTATATGCCTGAATGTACTACCGGTATATTAGTGGCAATATCCAAACCAAATGAATTTAGCAAATAACTATTTATTCAATTCTCCAAATTTTGAATGAAGATATAATTGGTGAAAAGCTCTCGGCCTATTGATTTTGAAGTCGCCAGGTCAAAAGTTTCTTGAATTGTGCTGGGGGGGGCCTCCTACCACTTAAGAGCAGAAAAATAGTGTAGATTTTTTTGCAGATCATTGGTAGAATGTACGATATTGAAAATATGTAGTACTTTCAACACGTACATTTAAAGGCAGTCAAGACACAAAGAACTGTCGTTGAGACATTGCGCGATGGACATATCTGGTGGCAGAAATCAGCCCATTGTGAGCTATGGCTACTTATCAAAGGTGCTATCAGAGTTGTCTTTAAGAATCAGTTTTGTAGAGCTAGAGTTGTCTTTCTGTAAAAATCTACAGTTGAACTGTTCATTAAAAAAAAGAAATCGATTCTCCCAATGTTAGATTACTACTAGTATTTTCCCAGTCTTGGCAAATCCAGTGGGGGATATGTGATCTCCAGCTCTCATTATTGTTTAATAACTCCTAGGTTGACATCCTGTAATCGCTCTCATCATTTGCTTTATAACCAGGTTATTTGTCATTCAGTTTGAAACGCTTTTAGTAACTAGATAACAAGCGGAAAGTCACCAGCTAATACACCGACCCCAAAATAGAGAATCGTAACTCGCAGCGTGTTGGTAGATACAGAAGGTGTGGCTGAAGTGCCACAACTGAAATATTACATATGAAAGATTTAAACTATTGAGATAAAGCACATTATGTTTTGTACTAGCTCGGAATAATAAGGAATTAAGTAATATTTCGAAGTAGCATGTTTGTACAAAATTACTCATTTTCAGGTGAACGCGCTCATTTCTCTCTGAACATATGAAGATTGAAAAGAACCTTGGTTCATCAGGTAGTTGTGGACCCAAGGCAGTTCTGATAGATCTTCATACGATTACAGTGAGCAATACCAGGTGTTTACACCTCAACATCAGTGAATTTGCACTAATACACGGACTTATTCGATAATTGGGACTTTATGCCTTGCAATAATTGTGAGTATACAATTTAAGATTTTTTTCATACAAGTAATATTTTATTTTTGGCAGTCAAACCGCACCTCCTGTGGGCCAAATGTTGCTGAACAGCATCGCATCCTTTCTAAGAATGTTACATGCTTATTTGGACAATATCTAACTTTTGTGATAGACAGGAAAGACAAATGACCCATTTCTTCCAGTGCATTAAGGCACTCGGTAAAGAGAAAATGCAATATCAGTAAGGGCTATTCCAGAAAAAAAGGTATGGGGGGGGGCGGATGGCAGAATTTTTTACTACCCACCACCCATAGAAATGAATTTACTGCCACAACAAGGACCCACAGAATTCAATTATCTGTGCATCCCACCACCCATAGAAAGAAAAAAAAACCGAAACCAAAAATTTCCCCTCCGCATTGAAGTATTAACATCATTTACATCTCTCCTTGGGCCACTTTTTTCAATTTTTTGCGTTTTGGTTCATCATCATCATCATTTGCTGCTGATGCTGCCAGATCAACAGGTTCGGAGTTATTCACTGTGACCGTGCCAACAGTGTCAACTGCTTTTTTGAAGCATAAAAAAGGTCCCAGTTTTTTTCAAACACTTCGTCGCGGAGAAATCAAAGTTCTTCATCATTCAGATTTTTGAGTTGATCCATAACGTTGAAACCACTGCTTTGAAAATTATCTACGTATGCCGCTAAATTGAATGAATTTAACAAAATTCTGATGGATTCCATAATGAATTTGATGCTCAACAGTCATGCCAGTCAAACGGACTGTCAGCAAGGTCGGAAGAAAAGGTTGGACACCATTACATTTCGTCTAAATTTGATATGATCATCATCAGGATAAAGAGGTGAAGGAAGTATCATATTGCATTTACCATGTTAATGAAAATGACAGATTTGATAACGAGAAAATTGAGGACCAAGATTGTGAGAATAATAGGTATGTACAATCAATTGGTACTGAACTGTGCTACTTAAAATAAACATTAAAGAATTTTTTTGGCACGTATTCATGATTGCAGAATGACCACATCCTCATGGTAGGCTACATGCTATTAAGAAAAATAATTGAAATGATCACAAAATATTCTTTAAAATTGAAGAATGTAGTTGAAACTCCCCAGATTTATCAAATCAATTTCCAAATGCAGTGAGTACTGAATATGTCTTCTTCAGATCATAAGGTCATAAGCATACCTACATTACTAACAGCTTGAAAAAAAAAGAGAAAAAAAAACAAAACAAAAACAGGTATAAAATGGTTGCTGTGTTCATAAATCCCACCAGGATCTCACTCACATCGATCTTATTGATTCATTTAAAAAATCAGTGGAAAAACAATTTATACTTTATTCTGAAACATTTGCTGTTTTTAAATCACAAATTTTGCTGTCTTCAAATCAGCATCAACCAGACTCCCAGTTTGATTTCAGCTGGATGTATCAGAGAAACCCACAAAAAAATCGTTTGCACAGGCTCACATGGCTGAACTGGCAAGGAGCACTGCAAATCCATTTCTAGTATGGTCCATAGATTCAATAATGGGGCATATCCTTGTCAAATTAAAAAAATTGAATCCTTTATTACATTTTGTACAACACTCAACTTGTTGGCCATCCAGCATTATGTTTCATCAAGTATAAAACAATTACTTGGCTCAGATCGCGATTGCAATCAAGCTGAAGTAAAACTGGAAATCCCCTTGTGGAATGTGACCTTTGTTACCTTCTCACAAAGAAGAGCTTCTTCGGGAACCCTTCTTTTTCTTTACTCTGTGCATTTTGAAAGGGGTGTCAAAGGTTCCCGATATACGAAGAGTGAGGTCACCACAAATTTTCCCGCCTTTTTAGCGAAGAGACAAAGAGCAACAACAACTTGCAAACAAAGAATGAAATTGCCGTTTTTAGGATTGTTCGGGATTTTAAAGTCCAGCAGAGGGATGGGTCTCTCTGAATAAAGCTAGGTAGGGGTGTGATTGACACCACTGCTTTTATTTATCCACCACCCATAGAATCCATTTCTTTATTGAGCCTACCACCCACAGAATTGGATTTCATTTTAACACGACCACCCATAGAAAAAAAGAAGACTTGTCATCCGCCCCCCCATGCCTTTTTTTCTGGAATAGCCCTAACTAAATTCTGTCCATTTTAACCAGTCTTCTAGTTTGGGGCTTGTCAAAAATTAATAGTTAACTCTGCATAAGTTGTCTTTCTTGCAGCATGTAGAACAAACTGAACTCCACAAAATGACCATTACTTTGCGACATTGATGAATATCACGCTTCAGATAACTTTGTAATCCTCTATATAAAACTCTAATACTGGCGTTTCATAAACCGAGGCTCAATTACATACGGAGATGTCATAATGTTTTCGGGTTCGAGTTGACACATGAGTAGTGTGACTAACGTCACAGGATCTACGAAGTAGGGTTCGATATGATTTAAGTGTGTACCTTGACCATTTCCATGGTCATAGGAGGCATTGAGACATGTTTTTGCCAATTTCGAGGTTTCTAGGTCACATAATTAGGTCAGAAAATAGGTCAGGTCACATTGACCTAATTAAGCGCATTTCCATGGTCTTAGGAGGCATAATAGGACATGTTTTTGCTAATTTCGAGGTTTATAGGTCAAATTTTCATCAAAAGTAGGTTACCTCAGAACTTGCTGGTAACAGTCCCCTAATGCACGTTCATGCCAAAAATCAAGGTTCTAAGGTCTTGCCGGACAAAGGATTCGGATGGACTCGCTCATTACCGGGCAATTTGCAAATGAGAGCCTACTTCGTAGGAAAATGTCATTGATGCTGTATAAAGTAAATAATGGACAGTCTGTGGGTGTGTCCCTTAAATCCCACCCCCAGTTAAACTGGCGATTGATAAACCACACCCCCCTCTATGACCATACATGGCATATGACCCTTGACCTTACCTATCCCCACTATGTAAATGAGCCCTGGTAAATGAAACAATTGTGCTGGAGATTTACATGGAGAGAATTACAAAGTTATTTCAAGCGTAATACATTATCATTATCACGGAGTAATGGTAGCTATATTGTAGAGTTCAGTTTCTTATACACGCTACAAAAAAATCAGAAAACAAATCGACCATAGAGGTCCATGTCCCCCGCTAGCAGCACCAGTTATGGTAGATTACATCCACCATAACTGGCGCTGCTGCTGCGGGGGCCATGGCCTCTATGGTCGATTTGTTTTGGTCGATGATATCTCGTATCATTGATGAAGAGTATGATTTGAAAATGGAGATATCCAACTGCTTATAATCCAATATGGCTGACGGCAGCCATATTAGATTACGCACATTGCTGAAAAACAATCCCAACCGTCCTCTCACCAATGTCAAGGCACACCCAAGTTTGAAGTTGATCGGTTGAATCGTACTTCAGTTATTGCTTATAATCCAATATGGCTGACGGTGGCCATATTAGATTACGCACATTGCTGAAAAACAATCGCAACCGTCCTCTCACCAATGTCAAGGCACACCCCAAGTTTGAAGTTGATCGGTTAAATCGTTCACGAGTTATTGTCCGGACAAGTAAATCTAAGATCCAACTGATTATAATCCAATATGGCTGACGGCGGCCATATTGGATTATGCACATTGCTGAAAAACAATCCCAACCGTCCTCTCACCGATGTCAAGGCACTCCCCAAGTTTGAAGTAGATCAGTTGAATCGTACTTCAGTTATTGCTTATAATCCAATATGGCTGACGGTGGCCATATTAGATTACGCACATTGCTGAAAAACAATCGCAACCGTCCTCTCACCAATGTCAAGGCACACCCCAAGTTTGAAGTTGATCGGTTAAATCGTTCACGAGTTATTGTCCGGACAAGTAAATCTAAGATCCAACTGATTATATATAATCCAATATGGCTGACGGCGGCCATATTGTATTATGCACATTGCTGAAAAACAATCCCAACTGTCCTCTCACCGATGTCCAGGCACTCCCCAAGTTTGAAGTAGATCAGTTGAATCGTACTCCAGTTGTTGTCCGGACAAGATCCAACTGCTAATAATCCAATATGGCTTACGGCGGCCATATTAGATTACGCACATTGCTGGAAAACAATCCCAACCGTCCTCTCGCCAATGTCAAGGCACACCCCAAGTTTGAAGTTGATCGGTTAAATCGTTCACGAGTTATTGTCTGGACAAGAAAATCTCACGGAATTACAGAATTACTGACACCAGTGTTTCTAAGTCCCCCCCCCTCCCCCCCCCTACTAAGTAGCGGGGGACAATTATGCACTTATCTTTTGACAAGCTCCAAAGTAGACGACTAATAAGAATGGACAGACTTTATTCCAAAACTTTGCTGCATTAGGCAAACTGATAGCACACACGGACAACTGCTAACTATCCAGGATAATCTTCCAGGAAGGGACCCTTCAGGGCTTGCTTTTCAACGTATTGGATCAGCAAAATAATTCATAAAAGGTCTGAATAAAAGGTGCTTTGAGAGTGTTAACGGGGTGAAGTGATCTCTCATGTCATTACCTGCAAACCAATACCAATCTTCTCCAGCAACATATGGATGGAAACCCACCACTGACAACTAACATACTGGTCACGTTACAGAACACAATGTATTTATTTACATGGAAATGTAACTGGACAGACATTGGTACAAACAGATCAGGTGGTAACAATACTTCACTTATATCATGGATATGGTATAGTACATGTGTATGCTGCTTCTCCAGGATTTCACTAGAAAAACTCAATCCTCGACAACTACCCACAAATATCCATCTGTATAGCCAAATCATAGATATTGCGTCATATAACCATTTATTTAGAAAAAGTACCGGTACCCAGTATGCACGTCTTTTTTTTCTTCCTTTTCATGGTTATCATAGTCTGCCACATAATTAGGCATACAGATCTACAGAGAAAGGGTCATATACGATATGCTATGTCTGGACAATATTTTTGCAAGACTGAATATTAAACATTCTCTTCCTGCGACTTGCTGACAAATAGTTCAACCCAATAGGTGTATTTGAAGGTAACTTGATGGACTTTATTCCCAAATATCATGCCCAACATCTCACCAATTCAGTTGAGGAAATGTCAGATGAAGAAAAGTCATTTTGGCATACATGGTTTGAATGATGCAGCAAAGTCTTGTAAGCATAAGCTTAAAATGATGGATGCCATGTAACTATTGACTATGCCTCAGGCCAGGTTAAACTGATGTCAGCAAGACTTGCCTGTGAACAGGAGACACTTTGTAACAGTACAATCGCAAAATATCACTCAGTTACTAATCAATAATAACAAGAGGTTAACAGACCTGTACCCGGGATAACTGGCTGGTTTAACGGCTTAATATTGCTTAATCATGATACATTTACTCCAATATGTAAGCAAAAGGAGGACACACCAGATGAATATGGCTAAAATCCAAAAAACTTCATGTTATCTGGAAAACTCTATGGGTGGGAATTGTAGATGAAATATCACTGGAAACAAAGTAGTACCAGTATTCACCTCTCCACAGCATATATGCTCCCGTTTTCCATGATGTCCCTGCCCTCAATAACAGTTGACTTGGGTACGACTTACAAGAAAAAACCCTGCACACCTGTTTGAATCCGCCCAGAAAACCCCTCAGAAAACCCCAAAACTACTTTTCATATACTCATTGATATCACTGGAGAAAATAATATTTTGAGCAAATTCTTGAATCGCTAGGTCAACAGAAGTGTAACACACACAATTGAAAAGATCGGAACACTTCATATTTAAATGCCACTTCTGGCTGTGTGCCACTCAAATATGAACATGTGGCCCAGTGAGGTGGTTTTACCACTACCATAAGGTAATAATAAAATATTATATCAAAATAACTGTTGAAGAACTTGTGTGTGACACACAATCAGCAAGATTATAATTATGAAAACGATTCCCCAATAACATACCAGTATTCCTTGCTTGGTGATGCTTAAAATAATCACGACTGACTGATATAATTTTCAGAATCGTCGCTTTAATGGAGCATCTTTTATTTTGTCCATTAGGAACATCTGAGTGCAATTTTTGTGTAGCCAGATCTATTGTTTATACAATAATGAATCTCCTGATTGCTAGCTATACAGCTGAGTGACCATTACGCCATTTTCAGAGGTGTTGAATACAAAAAAACAATATGCTCGACTGAAACCTGCTTAAAGTGATCGTAAAGTTTCGTCAAGTAAAGTTTCCATCAAACAGTGTGGGAAAATATTTATTTAAATTTTTTACGATTTTATTACACAGAGTAAACTGCAATTAAAGCATGGTATTCCATGGTGGTCTGTTGCAATCATATTTCGGTCCAGTGACGTCACACTGCCTTAATACATATATTTCAACTTTCAAGCTTAAGGTATGTATACTTTGAGTTTCAACACAGACTCACTGTTCCAATGTGCATGTTCCAAAATCTGGGAAATTAAATGCAAGATTCAAATTGACTTGACACTCATGAGTCACCATCTCCCAGATTTTGGTGAAACATGCACATTGGAACAGTGTTCGCAATGGTCTTTCATTTGATGGAAACTTTACTGGAGGGTTTACGATCACTTTAACAATAACATGGTGTGGCAAGGAGTTAGTGGACAGTGACCCCCTCACCCCATTATAGAACAAACTTGTACAGACCACAGCCATGTAACATACAGAGAATGTGCTAGGCTGAAACCTGCTTAATAATAACATGGTGTGGTATAATGAACCCCCCTGAGGGGGGTTCATTATACCACACCATGTTATTATTAAGCAGGTCAACCCATTATAGAACAAACTTGTGCAGACTGCAGCCATTTTCCCAATGCTTCAGTTCCCCTTGAACCCTGTATAATAGAACAATATTCTCATCCCATTTACAAGGTTAGAGAGAACTACCTCTCTAAAATGGAGGTAAAAAAGGTCATTTTTGCTTGATAACTTTGGACTTGTTCATCATAATGCCTCAAAATCTTCAGGCGACTTACCTTACATATTGTCACACGCTGTAATAGTGGTATCCAATGAAAGTGTGCCTAGAATAATTGTTAATAGAGAATGAAATGGTCTATTATTATGCAAATTAGATAGATGCAAATTTGTTTTTTCATACTATCCAATGCAGATATATATGTCCATGGTGCCTATGGCGGATGTCTCTTCACCCGATATTATATTACTAGAAAAAACCGACCTTTTTTCACCTCCATTTTAGAGTGATAGTGCTCTATAACTGGTTTATGGTCCATTAATTGGCAAGGGTTCACCTGATTGATAAAATCTCTTTGGCTCGCAGGACAAATTTATTCAATAATCTGTACAGAACGTAAGCACTTCAAATAAACAATGGTGAGTCACGAATCATGGAGTTAGCAGGGGTTTTTCTTGACAGTTTTTCATCGGGGTAACCCCGATGAAAAACAAATAAGAATTGAGTTTTGACGTTTTTTTGGAAATTGAGTTTTCCATGAAAAAAATGAGTATTTTATTTTTCGGACATTCGCGCGCTAAAAAATTGAGTTTCCTTCAATAAAATTGAGTTTCTGTAACGAAATGCAAAGATAATACAGCTCGCGAGAAGAAAGAAAAGACTGCACTCACGTGGCGGAAGAGCGATGTGTGCGTTGTTGTTATACGCACAGCATACGTTTTGTTTCACTTTGCATGCGGTGTATGTTGGGAACCCTCGCCTGTATTTCTTTATGAGGGGAAACTGGGGTTGGCAATTTCCGACTCCAAGTATCAGGATGTGGTGTGGTCATGTGGTGTTTACCTTATCGACGACAGTTCCCGCCATGAATACCACGGACAGAAGAACTCGTCTGAGACTGATGGAGGTGCATGCGGTTGCGAACATATCGTTCCAGAGTTGATGTGAATGTACAGGTGAAATGTCAAGGATTGGGATTTAAAATGCTGAAAAACTGAACTTAGAAAAATAAAGAACTGAATAAAGATCTATGCATGGAGACATTCATACAGTTGACTCCTCGTCGATGATCAATAATAAACTCCAGTAAATGGGGAGAGTCAGACGCAGGCATTTGCACGTCGCTGAAAGTGAAAGTAGGCGGGATGATATATGTAGAGCTGCCAAATGTCAAGAAATGTAAAGTGTCTCCATGAATAGATTTTGTAATAGATTATGTAATCGAAAATGCGAGACAAGAACTTTGATTTTCACAACACGTCGGTTCGGTATTGCTGCGCAACAACAACAACACAATGTTGTAGAGGGGGTGAAAAAAACGTGATGGAGGGCGCATTCTATTTTCATTTTTCTGAAAGCCAACCAAAATGCTGGCCATACAACTGACATTTGAGATGCATACTGCAAACCTGTGTATGCATCAGCTGTTTTCAAGCACAGAAGAATTTTTCATCATTTAGATTTACACTGGAATAAATATACCTCTGAAACGCCAGTACACAATCTCTTTTTTTTTGGGGTATTACAATTTTGTACATGCGGGTGTTTTGTTGTTTTTCTTTTCCCAACGTCATTGAAAACTGTTGACTGCTTCTGTCTTGCATGAATGTCAGAACTCATGCAGGGGCCCGCCAACGAATCCCCCCAACCTCGGACATGAGAGGGGTGAGAGATTGCCTCGTTGTGGGGATTTTACACACTTTGCATCCCGTACTGGAGTAAGTCTTTTCTGGGGGTGGGGCTTGGTGGGATTCCATTGTTTATGCAGGCATTCATGTGTAAATTCCATTAGTCCCACCAAACCCCGGAAGTGGTTCGCTTGACACCTGCACTAAGCTCGGACTAAAACTACTGAATGATCGATTCTTCCTATTTCTAAGATGAAAAGGCACTAAGAATTGAGTTTTCGCACTTCATTCGATGAAAATTGGGGAAAATTGAGTTTTGATACTTCATTCGATGAAAATCGGGAAAAATTGAGTTTTAGGCATTATTTAGCGCGGTGAAGGCGCGCAAAAAAATTTGAGTTTTATTGAATTCAGAAATTGAGTAGATGAAATTTTTTTGTCAAGAATAACCCCTGAGTTAGTCAAGTGTGCTAAGATGATAATTTAACAAAATAACATTTGACATACTAAAGTATAGTATTCACTGAATGACTGGCTGACAAGTTTATACACCATAGTATGAAATGATACAGCAACATTACGAGTACAATAACAAATGATGCAGCGTTGAGTAAAATTACAGCAATATATGTTTATCCTGAATGAATCACATCATGATAACAACTGGTACAATGTTAAAACATATCCATTCATGTCAATAAATCAAATCAGGGGAGTACTGCGAGAGATTTCTACAAGCCTGAGTGTATTATGTTTTCAAGTTGTGCAAAGAACAGCAATCCAGACGGATAAGCAGTCAGTCAGTCAGACAGACAAACAGGATGGTGATTTCATATCTTCAGGCCTATCATAATTGAACCCCTTCAGAACATCACTAAATATGCACAGAACAAATAGGCATTGCGCTCCGCAATCTTTGAATGATAAATCGTTTGAAATATTGCTAATCATACAACAAAATTCACCAAGGCTACCATTAACAACTCAACTCCGGAATCAACTTTGACAGAATAAATTTGTCTCACTGGTGTGGAGAGGCTTCGCAAAATTGCACATCTGTCTGTAGAGAAAATCTGACATGCGGTTGTAGTGGCAAGTTTATAGCAGGCACTTCACTTCAGGGATCAGGCATTCTATAAATCTTGGAGCATACAATATTAGTTTATCATACACATACAGTATAAGAAAGAAATGACCAATGTTGGCCCTGTTCTGACCAGATCTCAACCCAATGTGGACTTTTGTTCATTGAGCAGTTTGAATGTTTTCAAGAATTTATTCAATCAGATATATTCTAGAGTAAGTATTCCAAACAGTCGCAACATTTCCCAAAGCAATAAAGTGAAGAATTTGGGCCAACATTGGGCTAGTCTTTACACCTTGAAAACAGTGCAGCACACCCCTGACTGACAAACACACTGAGCAAACATGAGGATATACTGGAAAGCTTCAAACTATCACAAGCACTAATCGTAATACTATGGACCGTTGATTTGCTAAATTTCACAGTACGTAGCATGAACATATTTATAAGGAATTTCTATCACTCCAGTACAAAGGCAGATGTTTTATCCTGTATATCATTTCACCATGTTACCAAAGTCTGCTATACATTAATGACACAAAGAGTTTGCCGGTTCAATCATGGGCACCATGCCCTAAGCCTGTAATAAATGTCTGATCCACCCGGTTAGCTCTATCTCTCTCATAGTACATCCAGTCACACACTGTTGAGTATGTCTGTACATACACCCGAATGCTAGAATCTGCTGTCTAGTCCAGATCATAAATACTATAGTTGGCAATTTAGCGTTGTCCTGTGCCCGTGTCGAGGTCTTATAATAATAATTTTAAATAGTGTGCCTCCATGAAGCTCAAGTCTTTCATCATAACATAACAGTATCATCAATCCAAATCCATCTCTGGCTTGATCTCTTCTCCCTGACCTTGACCTTCAGTGTTCTGTGGTTGATCCCCCTGACCTTGACTGGAGTTTTCTGCAGGTTTCTCCTCCTCTTTCTTTTCCTCGGGTGGTGGTTGAGGTTTGGGTTTTGGCTTGTTGAAGATTGGGTTACATGTGGCATCTAAAAGCTAAACACAAAGAAAATAATGTGAATTTTATTACATAAATACATTGGAGATAAAAGAATGTAAAATATAATTTAAGCATTTCAAGGAACGTTGTCCTAATGCGGGAGTTGCACAATACAGGGTTCCGGCCTTGGCCGCTAGGATCGCCTTTGTCTTTATTTCCGTTTCATACCACTTCTATCATCTGCTAGGCACAGCTGAGTGGGCTGGCTGATCGTTTCGCTTGGACGCGTAGCGGGCGATAACTCTCTGTAATAACCACCGCCCAGCCGCCAGGATCGTGGCGAACGACATTTACGGTTTATCGCGAAAAAGCAGCCGACATGGAAATTGATATGAAAATAGCAGCGACTGCGTGTTTGCTTTAAGGTATGTGGTTGATTTATATGATTTTAAGTTCAATGCTTGATATAATCGATAGAAACCTGTCGTAGTTTATTCAATTGTGCCGCCATATACGTTAGCAATGGTGAAAGACAAATATACCAAATATAAAACAGGCCCGCGGGATGACTGAAATAGTATGAAAACTAAAAGACGTCTTTATTTCTATACGGACGTTTACGTGGATACAAAATAAATGAGTTATGTTCACAGCAGTCATATACTATTGTCATAATCATTCTTTGTGGGTGTCGTTATCTCGCTAAGTCTGAAGTGAAAAACAAAAGGGCTTAAGAGCCATTTCCTGATCTTAATCATTCTTTGTCGATGTCGTTATCACGCTAAGTCTGAAGTGAAAAACAAAAGGGCTTAAGAGCCATTCTCAGATAATAGCGATTCTGGCGGCTGGGCGGTGGTAATTACGGAGAGTTATCGCCCGCTACGCGTCCAAGCGAAACGATCAGCCAGCCCACTCAGCTGTGCCTAGCAGACGATAGAAGTGGTATGAAACGGAAATAAAGACAAAGGCGATCCTAGCGGCCAAGGCCGGAACCCTGTATTGTGCAACTCCCGCATTCATACCATTCCTACAGTACATATCGCATGATGGAGAAATGAAAAGATGTACAAATACTCCAACATATATACAGTAGAATCCACTTAATTGCATACTGCTCAATTGAAAATTCTGCTTTGTGAAATGATCACTTGCCCCATACCTAGTTCGTGGTTAAAGGGGTAGTCTGGATAAATGCATAAAATATTCCTGGATTTAGGGTATGCAATTAAAGAGGTTTACACTTTACAAACCCTTCTTCAATACATATTCAAAGAATTTCCAGAAATTTCCACCACTTGCCTTAAGATATCTCTGACAAAAGACTTACGGGCTTCAATATATGCCTGCACACACCTAGACACACAAATTTTGAAGGTTGAGCTATGATCCTTAATAGAATACAGTATCATAAAAAACTGAATTTGACCTAGAAAAAATAGGTCACGGTCAACTTAAATAAACTGATCTATTTGGATACATAAACTGATGAATTTGGAGAGACTAGCCAAGATCTCTCGAGATATTGCAACAACTAGAATTTAACCATGATAAAATAGGTCAAGGACTGTCCAGGGGTAGAATTTCGACGCGAATCTGAAGACTCGCCTGAAAAGCAACTTGTGTGAATCCAGTTGGATTCGCGCAAGCAAAGCTTAGCTTAATCAGTGTGTTGTTCATTCAGAGAGATTTATTCAATATTTCACAGAAATTCAAGTCAAATAGCTGACCAGTAATCAGAAAACTGTGAGATATCCTTTCATCTTTCTGCGAAACGAACACAAACGGAAGTGGCGGTTTTCACATGTTTTGATGACGTAATGCGCTAACTAAACCTCGGAGACCTTTGCTCGATTATTTTTTGGGAGCCTCGAATACTCTCTGTAATGGTTCCCGACTGGCGCCAAAGGTTTGAATGTATTGCACTCGGCTGCTGGTGCACAGCTACCTACGTTAAACCCAACAGGCGAAAACAGTCTATGTGAAGGAATTGAATGCTAACACGCCGTCTTCAGACGAAAAGTACACGAGGGTGAAAATGAAACCTGGGACATTTTGGATATCATTTCGGATTCGTTCATAATTAGAATGACAAACAATTTTCCCTAAGACAGAACATCAGGCAAAGTAGAATCAAGCGGTAGGAAATTTATGAAAATAAAAATGGATCGTTTCTTCAGAGACATTGCCTGTATAAGACCTGTCATGAACAACAACAACAAAGCGGTCAAGCACTTTACGTTGAGAACACGCATTTCTTCAGAAGTCAGTTTATTTGAGGTCGAGATTTTAACTTTAACAGCATTGCACTTCTTGTTTATGTCTGTGACTCTTGAATTTTTGTTGGTAATTTTTATCTTTCACTGTAAAAACCATCATGGTATGAAATGAAAAAAAATGTGAGACAAAAATATCTGGAATTTCCTTATTTTTTTAATGTTGTTGAGTATCTCATATAAATCCATAGCAAACTTTTAAGCCTAGTCTTTATATAAAGATTCATTAATAACAATTGTTTGTTTTACTGCTTGTCAGGGAATGCGGCAGGTGGCCAGATTTTTATTTTTTTATTTTTACAATGCAGACAATTCCAATATTTGTTTCATATGCAATACAAAGATACAAATGAAATAAAATTAAGAGTATATATACCTACCACTTAGGAAAAATGTTTAGGTTGAATACTGCTCATCAATGGAGATAACCAATCACTCACCTGAACTAATTTGTGCTATTTTAGGTGTGCTAACCACCCTCCTCAGAATAAATGAGGCGATTTCAATTTTTCCCATTGGGAAGTTTACATCTAGTTGTGCAGTAATCAGCACTAGTGAAAATGGCAACTGGTCACGAAATGCTTGGTTCCGCAAATTTGGATTCTTTGGATTCTCGCAAACTAAACCACTGAGAATCCAACTGGATTCTTGCAAAATGTTGCGAAATTCTAGCCCTGCTGTCGGTCAAATTGGAGAGGTTTCTTGTCAATCACCATTTGCGTATGTTGTATGAACTTGGGAGAGTCTAAATTTGATCCTTCAAATGATATATCACGCATACCAAAATTATACCTTGATAAATCGAGGTGTCATCTTCAATAGGTTTTTGACTCATCACCAGTTGCATATGTTATTAGAATTTGGAATGCCCGACAATAATCCTTCAAGAGATCTTGTTTTAACGAGCAAGATGGACAGACAGACGGATCACGCAGACAATACCCTTTGGACAAAATAGGCCTTCAAAATCAAAATCCACATCTCTGAACTGTACTTACAGCATAAACATAATGATTTTCAATGATTTACTAATTTTCAGCCACAGTGACCTCGACCTATTAACCAAAAATAAATAGACTTCTTCTTTGTCCCAAGGACAAAGTAACTAGAGGCCACGGCCACACTTGATCTCATCGGCCTAGTGTGAATCTCCGGTATAGACAGATGAAGGGCATTCAATAAGGGGAAACAAAAGTAGTTGGGGGAAAAAACAGTCCTGTTTATTTGTATGGAAAGTTGGCTAGAGACAACTAGATATAAAAGGGGCGGGCACCCACCAACCACCCGATCTGATAAGAGGAGCATTAAAGTGACTCTCAATTAGACAGGCAATTAACAGGTTAAATTCGGATGGCATTGTCATTATGACATTGGCCCGTCTGAGTGTTATAACATGCAAGCTTCGCACCGGGACATCAAAATTTAACCTGCAAATTGCCTTCTGGTTTTTACCCCTCGGCCATTTTGGCCTCGGGGTATTGTCGTTGCCATGTACGTCCGTCCGTCTGTCCGTCCATCTGTCCGTCCATCCGTCCGTTAACGCATTTTAGGCAAAACCGCTTGAGATACAACCACCAAATTTTCAACACTTATTTATCTAGTGCTAAGTCAGACGCCTATTTTACAGAGTTCTGCCCCTTTACAGATTTATTAATTTCTATTTCTGTCCTATATGCCTGAATGTAACCAACTATATCTGCAGAACTGTGTTCGGTATAGTTACTATATTTTGGAAACTTATTTATATTGTTGTATTCTACAAGCCAACAAAGGATAACTCGCCTCGGCTTATGGAGTTATGCCCCTTTCGGATGTAATAATCTCCAATTTTGTTATCTGTAGCTGAATGTACAAGTTCAATCTGCAGATCCATGTTTGGTACAGCTTATTCGTCTCGGTTCTTATTTTACAGAGTGCTAAGTCAGACGCCTATCGAAAGTGGCTCCCCTCGACCCATATTTTACAGAGTTATGCTGCTTTACAGATATATAATTTTCTATTTCTGTCCTATATGCCTGAATGTACTACCCGTATATCTTGATCATCCCACATAGAACTATCTCTTCCCCAATTCACACTACACATGGGTCACAATCACTTGTGGAAAGTCGAGGGGTTTTGATTAGATCAATCTCGTGTTGTTTTTGCTATTCACGGAAACCTACCTGGTGGATTTTTCTTGATATTTTGAAATAAAATTGCAGTGTGAAAGTTTAGCTACTGTGTAAAGTTTCACTGTTGAGCAAGCTTACTTTCCCTTGCACAGAAAATAACAAATCGAACACTGTCGGAGCGTTTTATTCAAGTAAAGTGAAGTTCGACCAGTTCACAGCTAAGAGATGTCAGCGCGGTACACTGCCACAAGTGACAATGACGAAATAAGCAACTTCAAATGCATTTACTTGCATATGTCAAGGGGAGGTAATCACCTCCCAGCATAAGATATTAAAACAATTATATTCAATATTAAAACAGAATGATCGATTTGAGGACTGGGACCGAGAGAGAATACCCCAGCTAGAAATCTAGAAAATTTTCCCAATTTCCGACTTTCTAAATCTTGGGAGGATGTTAGTCAAACATTGGTGTTCAAATCAAACCATCTTCTTGCAAGATTGAATTGTTCGTGGGGCTTTTGTCCGGGCACCCTTTTACACAGACCCAAAAATCGTCACAAATGTACCTAATTTCAATAGGCTTGTGATTTACCACACAATATGCTACCAAATTTGAAGTGTGTAGTTGCAATGGTTTGGTTTCTAAAGCATTAACATCATTCTGTGGATATTTTCCATTTGTTGCCATGAAAATTGCAAAAACACCAAGCACACAATAATGCTACCAAATTTGAAGTGTCTAGCTGCAATGGTTCTGTTTCTAAAGCATTAACCTCATTCTGTGGATATTTTCCATTATGTTGCCATGGAAATTGCAAAAACACCCAAATTTACCCAATTTCAATAGCCTTGTGCTTTACCACCCAACGTTGCTGTATATCAAATTTGAAGTCTAGCTGCAACGGTTCACCTTTGAGAGAGGTCACGTCACCATGTGGATATTTTTCGTTATGTTGCCATGGAAACCACAGAAATCAACTAAATGCGCCCAATTTCAATAGGCTTGTGCTTTACCACCCAACAATGCAGTATACCAAATTTGAAGTCTCCAGCTGTAACGGTTCACCTTTTAGAGCGGTCACGTTGTTATATGGATATTTTTCGTTATGTTGCCATGGAAACCACAAAAATCAACTAAATGTGCCCAATTTCAATAGGCTTGTGCTTCACCACCCAACAATGCAGTATATCAAATTTGAAGGCTCTAGCTGGAACGGTTCACCTTCTAGAGCGGTCACGTCGTTCATCCAGCCAGTCAGCCAGCCAGACTGCGTGACGACATGATCCCATCCGGCATATATGGCGTGGCATATATGGCGATGGGATAATCTATAACCTAGAACTCGGGATGTCGCATGGACAAATAAAGTTAACAGACAGGTGTATAAAAATTATATATTTTTTTCCAATATACCAAAAATACCAATGTAATCTGTTCATAGATTTAGCAACTCATCCTCACATTACAAGTTAAATACTACACTAATGTTCCGTCATTTACCTTGACCTAATGAATAGAGTAAATTGTTCAAACCGGGAAACGCATGGGATGTCATATAGCCAATCAAGATAGGAGCTTGCCAACACCGTGCAGCAAGGATTTTCTTTGATGTCTGCCCATGGCAGTCCAAATATGGCCAGTGGTGGTTGTATTCATGTTAATTTCTTTCGAATAGCCAATCAAATTTGAACTTTAAATAGGTCATACATTGCACTTCTCCTAATATGGACCACAGAATATGTATAAAGCTATGACATCACCAAACCCGAAGATGTAGCAAATATACACAGACTCGATATTGTGAGAGTGGATCAGTACAACTATTACTATATTAAAGCGAGACATTTGGAAAGGGAAGCGACACTGTTGCATATGACTTGGATGATCATAGATCAAGATACATTCATTCTTACTATTGTGTCCCAATTTTCAAATATACTCATTACCTATTTGGAAGGAATTGATATCTCAGAACTACTCTGTATGTTTAACAATGTCTACGAGATGAAGTGAGTACCATTCAGAGAGTGTACCTGTTTTTCTGTTCTGATCTGTGAAACAAGGACCACAGGATTGTCATACGAGGGTGCTTTTCCTTGTAAATTCATGTTCCTATCAAACCATTCTGTCTTTTGTTTCAAACATTTCCGTACTTTTTCCACGTCAGCTGGCTCAAGATGCTCGTACCTTTCATCCTGAAATATAAAGAGAAATAATCAATACTCCCAACTAAGGAAACACAGAAGACAACCTTTGTTGTATGCCCCCTCCCCCTTCAGGCTGCTGAGTAAATACATGACAGTTCACATCTGCATAGCAATTCATCAGGTAAGTATTAAATCTCTTTGCAAAGTAGTCGGGAAGTTACAGTATGGATAAGAATGTACATGTACTATATGGCAAAAACTGATGTTCACAATGAAGGGTCGTAACTCTTGGAAGTATCATGGAAACATATGACAAACCTGACAGTGCACATCTACCCATCATATCTATGCTATGTCTGGACAAGAAAGTACTATAGTACCATATATTGATGTTGACAATTAAGGACAATAACGCATCAAAACGGGTAAAAATCCTGAAAGTTCACATCTACCAGCTACTAAGCATCTTCCATGTAAGTTTTGAAAGTTTTCCATTGACTAGTAACAAAGATATGGACCCGACAATTATATAATAATGTTGACAATAAAGGGCCATAACCGAGGAAAAATCATCAAAACCGGCAATTTGTAAGGGAGCATCAACCCGGAAAACAATGTACTGTCGCAAAGATTGATGTCGATAAAGGGCCATAGCTCTGGAAAATCACCGAAAGAAGTAAAAGGGGTGACATGCACATCTGCAAGTCACTAAGCATCTTTTCATGCAAGTTTCGAAGTGAGAGCCGAGATATGAACCGGACAAGCATATATTGATCTTGATGATAAAAGGCCATAATCGTGGGGTTTGAAGTTACTGACTGATCAAATAGTAGCCGAGATATCATCCAGACAATTTTGGCCATATGGACAAGTGGACACAGTGATTCTTATACACCCCCTTCTTACTTAGAAAGGGGGGGGGGGATAATTATCAACTTAAACTCATCACTCAGTCTGACAGTATTACGTACTTGTCATTAATATCTGATTCCAACTAAAATCATATGCAGTCACAGACTTTAACTTATGAATCCACTGATACTTCTCATTCTATTATAAGCCCTCTTGATTACCCATACTAACCACCTATAACGCTTCATCTCAAATGATAGTGGGTCATACAATAATATTCCCACCTTTTGGTCAATGAGGTCCAAACATTTACGAATGTGCTGCAATGCTCCCCCTAGTTCATCAAAGGCAGCCGGTCTTTCCATGCTTTCTCTGAATCGGTCACAGATAGGCTGACCCAGTTTCTAAAAATCAAACATTTATAGATAATGTTTCTGTTTGTAACTAAGTCAAACCTGCTTTTAATTAATGCCTTTAATCCCTTATTAATTGCACAATCAAACGTAGAAAACGGAAGTTTAAAAGAAAAAGTTAACTCCCCTAGGAGAGAGTTGTCCGCCCCTAGGAGAGCTCTTCATTCAATTCCAGCGTGGCCACTATAAAGGCGACTGTAGCCTTATTCCTATCCTCTTTCTCAAACCGAGACCAGTAGTGAAACAAGGCCGCGGTACGAGGGGACGGAAGGGTGGGCACATTAAATTAAAAGCAGGTTTGACTTAGTTACAAACAGAAACATTATCTATAAATGTTTGATGTTTGCTACCTAAGTCTTAAACCTGCTTTTAATTAATGCCCTAGTACCAACATACGGAGGTGGGAACCTCGGTCTTGTAGTATATCAAAGTAGGCTAAGTGACCGCTGGAATGACACAGAAACATGGGCATAGCATGAACAATCCATAATCAACAAATGAAACCTTGGTCATCAACATAAAAAGGTTAAACATGTGAATAAGATACTGATGTACTTATCTTTGATTGTTCACAGCCATGTAGCTGTGTTTGTGGTGTGGAAATTATTAGTTTCCCCCCGAGAGAGTACCTCAGCGTATAGGTTATTGGTCTACTCGGGAAGCCGTCTATACCAAGAGAGGACCTCAGCGTATAGGTTATTGGTCTACTTGGTAAGGCTTATTTATCTTGGCTGTTCCTAAGACCGGGTGAGGCAGAACTGGTCCGGGCCTAGTGATCGCCAAGTCACACCACTCTCAGTCCACAATCGTCTTCCATCCAACCAGCATTTTAGGGAGTTGAGTGCAGAAGACGGCGCTGAGATCATTGAGAAGGACGTCAGATTCAACCTGAAGGACACAATCAAAAACCGCAGTTAAGGTAAAGATCACACTCACCATGGATACATACATCTTAGGGTGATGATACAGTGTCTGACATCTCTTTAGAGGATCCAAGGTCGTCCATCTGACTTATTTCTTCCTTCAATATGAGATCAATCAATTGTGGACCAATAGTATGAATGAGATGAGATGATACAGCAATTTGCAGATTTGCTGTGATGATTCAAACTGCCGCCCCCCCCCCCTTTTTTTGGAATTTAGTTGACCACGTGCTGGGCCGCTATTAACGGCCCAAGCGTGGATATCCCTTCTGACTGGACTGACATATCTCTCAGATAGAAGTTGGTGAACGTGGAGTTCGCCGTCCAGGCACAAGATTGGACAATGTCATGGAGGGACAGATTTTTCCATAATGGCCATGACGAGGCAATGGCGCGAATCTCATGAGAAGAGGCATTCGACAACAGAGGGGGAGCGTCTATGGCCAATTGATAAGACCATTTAATGGTTTTCTTCAACCACGCGGCGATGGTATTTTTGGTAATGTCACGCAAAGCCGACGGTCGAAGAGACAGAAATAACAGGCGCCGAGAGCCGCGAGCGGAGTCGGTACGAGTAAGATAGTGGCGAATAGCCCGGACCGGGCATAACAGGAGGTCGTCTTCGAGCCCATGCACAAAGTCTGACAACGCCGGAATGGAGTACGATCGTTGAGCGCACGGACCTGAACGCACAGGCTCATTTTTGGCAATGAATTCAGGAATGGGCCGAAAAGAAATGCGAGACCAATCCGCCGTCCAGGTCATAGAAGATCTTTCAAGAGCATGAAGTTCTGATACTCTAGACGCTAAAGCAAACGCCGCCAAAAAGGCGGTCTTATAAGACACAGCTTTTATAGAGGCGGATTCCAAAGGTTCAAAGGGCGGACGAATCAGAGCACACAGAACCACACCAATATCCTATTTCGGTAACAGTTGGCGCGTACGGCGAGACTGTAACGCGAAGGCGCGAATGAGCGCAGAGATATTATCGTTTAGACTAATGTCTACACCCGAAGTAAGGCGTAACACCCTAGCCAGAGCAGATCGATACCCTTCAATGGTGCTGATTTGAAACTTCTTATCACGATGAAGATGAAGGAAAAAGTCAGCTACTAGGGAAACAGAGGCAGAGTCGGGATCGGCATCATGTCCTCGGCACCAAGAGACGAAATAGGCCCATTTCGCCTGATAGAGCTGCGATGTGGAAGATCGATTGGCTGAAACCATCGTTCGTGCAACCTCTGCTGAAAATCCCTGGATTGCAAGTGCATTCTGGATAGTCTGCAAACGTGTAGGTTGAGCCACCGAGGGTTGTGATGAAGAATCCCGTGCGGTTGACGTAACAGGTCGGGCCACACTGGCAAACGACGTGGCGGGGCGGTGAGAAGCGGGAGCAATACCGGAAACCACTGTCGCCGAGGTCACCACGGGACTATGAGTAGAATGATGCAGTCGTGACGGGTAATCTTCTGAAGTACTTCCAGAATTAGGGCGATCGGCGGGTAGGCATAAGCCAGGAAGTTGTCCCAATTGATTGACAGGGCGTCGATGTCGAAGGCTTGAGGATCCCGAATCGGACTGACAAACAGGGTCAATTGGGCGTTGTTTCTCGTAGCAAACAGATCGATCAGCGGCGACTCCCAGATGGTGGAGATCTGCTGGAACACTTCCGGATGAAGTTGCCACTCGGTCTGAAGAACGGTGTCCGGACGTGATAAGCTGTCCGCTAAGACATTGAGCCGACCCGGAACATGGCGGGCGTGTAGATGAATGTGATGAAAACGAGTCCACTCGTAGAGATCCCACACAAGGCGAAACATTGGAAGCGAGCGTGTTGTTCCCAACTTGTTGATGTGAGCAATCACTGTGGAATTGTCCGTCGCAATGAGAAGAGACGAGTACATGAGACGATGACTCCAATGTTGCACCGCCAGAAAGACTGCCTTCATCTCCAGAAGGTTGATGTGAAGACTGGCATCCAACGTTGACCATCTGCCGGATACTACTAATTCGTCCAGATGGGCACCCCAACCGGTCTCGGACGCATCGGTGTACAGATGACTCGGAGCCGGAAAACGGAATGGAACGCCCTGCATGACGTTGAGCCGGGATTGCCACCAGATCAGATATGGATGAAGAGACGTCAATACCGGCACCGCTGGATTGATGGAAGGAGTCTGTAGGTAAGGATACAGATGATACTGTAGTGGACGCACCTGTAGTCGGCCGTAATGAGTTAGGTCCTGAGTGGAAGTGAGCAAACCTACCAAACTTTGCCACTGTTGACGTGTCCGTGACGTTGATGACAAAAACTTTCGGATCAACAGCTGAATTTTGTCCCAACGATCTTCCGGAGGATATACCAGTTGATGATGAGTATCGAACACTGCGCCGATGTAACGGCGAACTTGAGCCGGGACCAACTCTGACTTGAGAGGATGAGGGATGAATCCTAGATGACGTAAGACCAGAAGCGTGAACTGGACTTGCACGTTGAGACGGGACTCGTCCGCTGCCCATAGGAGGATGTCGTCTATATAAACCTCTATCTGAATACCCCGCAGGTGTAGAAAAGCCATGACCGGTGAGGTAATGCGGGTAAACAGCCAAGGGGCTATGTTGACCCCGAATGGGAGAACCTGCCATTCGAAACGACGTTCGTTGACAACGAAGCGGAGATAACAGCGATGACGAGGATGAATTGGAACATGAAGATACGCGTCCTGCAGATCGACTGAGGCCAGCCAATCCCGAAGATGTACACGGGCCCGAATCGATGAAACAGTCGGCATCTTGAAATGAGGGGGGGGGGCGAGATGAAACTTGTTTAACACTTTTAGATCGATCACCATCCGCATCTGGGGCGAGTCTTTCTTGGGAACCAGGAACACGTGGCTGTAAAACCCAAAACTGTCCTCTGTCGGCGGTAACTCTCTGACCGCTCCCTTCTCGATGAGCGTGTTGACTGACGACAGAAGAGTCTGCACGTGACTCGCGGAGACTGGTAGGCGGGATGGGCGTGGCCAAACGATAAGTTTGGGTAGAGAACGAAAAGTGAACAGGAAGCCGCGCTCCAAAACTCTCAAAATCCAGGTGTCGTCGGTGATGAGGCGCCAATTGTCTACGAAGTATTGAAGGCGGCCGCCCACAACATGATGACTGAACGACCGGAAAGTAGGAGGCTGCAAAACTTCGGCTTGATCGGATACGGGAACTTGATAGTCATTTACTGGAACGACCACCCCTCTTGGTTGATTTACCACGAAAGGAACGGCGACCTCGGCGTGGAGGTTTGTCAATACCCCGAAACCTCCCCCGAGCGCCGCCATCTTGTTGGGTGGAAGAGGAGTTACGACCCCGCTTCGGGCGACGATCCGACGAACCACCCCGAGCAACAGCCCCAATCAAGCGCGCAGTACGCTCCTCGCGGATGACAGGTACAACGGACTCAATAGAATTGTTGAAAATGGCGCTGGATGCTAATGGTTGATGAAGCAAAAAATCCTTAACCATAAAGGAGACGTCCGGCTTGACAGCCTTAAGTAAGGCGTTGCGTTGCGCTTGGAGAAGCGAAACGTATGAATAAGAAGTGGCCTCAATAACTTGATGGTTAGCCTGCACTAGGGTTTCAATGAAACCCCGCAAATAAGCAACGCGACCCGGAGACAAAGAAGTCGATCCATCGTCCAGGCGTAACTCAGGATCCAAAGCAATCCGCGAAGTAGCCAACAAAAACCAATCAGTGACTGAAGAAGCACGTTGGATTGCCAATAACATCTCTTGGATATTCTCCACAAATTTGGAATTGAATTCAAGTGGAGTCGACTTAACTGATTTAGAAACCTGAGATAAATCTCGATCACGCTTGGGTGGTTTGTCAGGTAATACATTATCATGAAGACCATGGGGAGCTCGGAAACGAGGCTTCTTAAATTTATTGTCATCTTGTAATTGACGATCAAATTTGTCTAAATGATCCGCCCATGCTGGTGACGGAGCACATGTACGAGGAACACCCGGCTTGGGAGTAGCTAATGCAGAATCCGCAGCTGTCCGGCACTTATCACTAGAAGAACCAACCTTCGAAGGGACGGGCATATCCGGAACCAACGCTAAAAGCGCCTGCATACTAAGCAAATGATCCATCTTCGACGTATCTTTGACACTAATCCGAGAGGAAGAAGAATCATCCGACTCACTCGACGAAACCGGAGACTGAGAACAAGACGATAAATCATGATCCACCGAATGATCAAGGACAGGGGCTCGTTGATAATGAACATGGTAATCTTGATCAGAGGGAGCCGAAACCCTAGGGAAACGGTGAGAAGGATCAGGAGACTGAACTGTCGACGTACGAGAACGGCGTACCGGAGAACGGGAGCGCCGTAAATTAGTACCAAAATGAACCGGTGGACGAGCACTACGGATCGGAGAACGAGATCGTCGAACCGGGGCAATAAAATCACGAACAGGTGAAAACAAACGATGAGGTGGTGAACCCGAGCGTTGTGTACGAGAACGTGAATGGTAATGTGAACTTGAGTGTCGTGTAGCAGTATGTGAACGACGATGTGAAGAATCAACAATTGCGGGGATTGATGTTCGTAAGCCCACAACCTGAACACTTAATGGTAGAACCGAACAGGCTTCCATAGATTTTTCAGAACTAGGAAAACTATGTCTAGTCTTAACCCGTAAAGGAGAAATTGACACTCTACGTCGTTTCTTTGATTTCTTCCTACTAACAGATACATGTGGAGAACCGATAGGTAAAGGAGAAATAACCTGGGGTGAAGATTCCTTTTGTTCGACGGGAACAATAGACTGGCCAGGCTTGACCGACCTGGCCTTTGTTGAGCGTAACAAAGGAACTGGTTTTGGATCGACCCTAGACAATGAAACTCCGGACCGGGTCAAGCTGTCTAGCAACCTGGAATTATCATCGTGTAGGACGGTACCGCTTGGAGGTATACAAACTGACACGGGAGACTGAGGGTCTTGACCAGCTCGGTCAAGATCCTCATTACACTTTACATCATTAACCAAAGAAATCTCTAAGACCCGTCTGTCGATCTCCGACAAAAACGGGTCATCACAAGCATGTAACAGAAAAGCCCGACGGGCCTGGGCATAATTCTTCCAGGCCGCCGGATTCCATAATACACATTCCGCGCACGTGGACGCCCGGTAACATAAATCTTTACAAGACAAACAAGCCGTATGAGCGTCTAAAGGGGATAAATTTTTCCCGCACGTACGACAAGGAATACCAGTCGGAACTTCAGACATAATAATACAGTAAGTAAGTTCCGAATGAATAACAAAAACAACACTTGATAAAGGATATTACACCAGCGAGACAACAACAACCAATGTTGTAAGATTGCCTCTGAATACTTCCCTAGATGTGCACTGCTCGAGCAAACAAGAGAAAGAGGATAGGAATGAGGCTACAGTCGCCTTTATAGTGGCCACGCTGGAATTGAATGAAGAGCTCTCCTAGGGGCGGACAACTCTCTCCTAGGGGAGTTAACTTTTTCTTTTAAACTTCCGTTTTCTACGTTTGATTGTGCAATTAATAAGGGATTAAAGGGATTAATTAAAGCAGGTTTAAGACTTAGGTAGCAAACTAAATTGTTAATGAGAATATTAAATGAAAATCCGAGGGATTGAAGCTCCCCGATGTTGAAACAATTGATTTGGCTTGGAACAGTAACATTCAGTACCTGGCATGGAGAGCAATCTCAAGTGAGATCCAGTGGCAATGTACCCACAATTGAGGGTTTCAGAAGTTGTTTTTGGAAATTGGAAATGTTAACTTGGTCCACAGGCGGCATCATCTATAGGTGGATCGGCACGAAAAACAATTCCAAGCAAGATCTTGAGGCAAGGTACCCACATTCCAAATTTGGAAAGAATCCATTCTTCAAAATTTATTGTACAGAAACAAAATTTGGCCCCCAGGTGGTGCCACCTATAAGCAGATCCGAGTGAAAATCAATCTCATGTGAGTTTGAGGCGAGGTACCCACATACCAAATTTGAAAAGAATCTGTTCAGTTTTGCAGAAGTTATTGTCCAGAAAAGAAGTCGGATGGACGGACCCCAATACAAGTTACAAGTAGACTCAAAGGTGCAATCTTTCCCAATTTCTTGTACATTTAAAATAGGCTACTATATTAAGTCCACAACATGAAGCTGCGCTATCGAAACCCCTCGGCTCTGAACCCCAGCCATTATAATGTAAGGGTGTCTCTACCAATTGATTGGCTTGTGGGAAGAAATATTTACCCCTGGTATTGTAAGTGTACTTTCTTTGAAAAAAAAAAAGTCTTCCCCTTAAATTAATTTGTTTCTGGAATAAATACATACACTATAGATATACGTTTGTCATATCTTGGTAAACACAACTAAAATTGCTGAAATGGAAATCATTAGAAGAGAGCCAAATTTGGGGAAACATTAAGCGGTGGGAATATAAAATGACGTGTGGCAACTAAAAAGTGTTGTTAGGTTAGGTTGTTAGCAAAACAAAAAAGTAAAACTACAAATCATGTTGTGAATAAATTTTGTTTATTATAATTACTGATAAAAAAACTTGTTAGTGGAACAAGATGAGTGAATCATATTAGTAGAATAAGATCAATCAGGTGGGGGAATGGTTAGCAGTCCATTTTTGGGAGGGATGAATAACTGTTAATGGAACTTTAATGGAAAAAGATCAATAACTTCAATGAACGAACTGTTTACGCACCTTTTGTGGGAGATATTTAATTGAATGCGACCCAGACAGCCTTATGAAAGGAGTAATAGGTCTCTAAAACACCACACTGCACGTTTGGAATGTTTGTATAGATGTGGTCAATTGTTGTTCTCATGTCTGTTGTTGGTGACAGTAGGAATTAGTGGATTTTATTAGACAAGGGGCATAACTCTGCAAAATACTTTCTGACACGACTCATTTTCGATAGGCATCTAGTTCAGGTCAAGAGAAACTACTGTAACACGTCCACCATAACTGGCGCTGCTGCTGCGGGGGCCATGGACCTCTATGGTCGATTTTTTTTTGTCGATATCTCATATCATTGATGAAGAGTATGATTTGAAAATGGAGATATCGCTGATGAGCTTAACATAATCTAATACAGCGGATGGCACCCATATTGGATTATGCACATCCATAAAACATAATACCAACTTTCCTCTCACCAATGTCCATGCACTCCCCAAGTTTGAAGTAGATTGGTTGAATCGTTCTAGAGTTATTGTCCAGTCAAGATCTAAATGCTGAAAATCTAAGACGACTGCAGTTGGCGTCGATCAGTTGAATTATTCTAGAGTTGTTGTCCAGACAAGATGCAACTGCTTAAAATGCAATATCGCTGGTAGATGGTAGCCAAATTGGATTATGCTCATTCATCAAACACAATCCTAACCGGGATCTCACCAAGGTCAAGGGACTCCCCAAGTTTGAAGTAGATCAATTGAATCGTACTCCAGCTATTGTCCGGACAAGATCAAACTGCTTAAAATCCAATGAAATTTAGTATGGCTGATGGTGGCCATATTAGATTACGCACATTGCTGAAAAACAATCCCAACCGTCCTCTCACCAATGTCAAGGCACAATCCAAGTTTGAAGTTGATCGGTTAAATCGTTCACGAGTTATTGTCCGGACAAGAAAATCTAAGATCCAACCGCTTATAATCCAATATGGCTGACGGCAGCCATATTGGATTATGCACATTGCTGAAAAACAATCCCAACCATCCTCTCACCGATGTCAAGGCACTCCCCACATATGAAGTAGATCGGTTGAATCTTTCTCGAGTTATTGTCCGGACAAGATCCAATTGCTTATAATCCAATATGGCTGACGGCGGCCATATTAGATTACGCACATTGCTGAAAAACAATCCCAACCGTCCTCTCACCAGTGTCAAGGCACACCCCAAGTTTGAAGTTGATCGGTTAAATCGTTCACGAGTTATTGTCCGGACAAGAAAATCTAAGATCCAACTGCTTATATTCCAAAATGGCTGACAGCGGCCATATTGGATTACGCACATTGCTGAAAAACAATCCCAACCGTCCTCTTGCCAATGTCAAGGCACACCCCAAGTTTGAAGTTGATCGGTTAAATCTTTCACGAGTTATTGTCCGGACAAGGAAATCTTACGGAATTACGGACACCGGTGTTTCTAAATTTTACCCACTACTAATTAGCGCGGGGACAGAAGGCATAACTCTGCAAAATATTGTCCGAGATGACTCATTTTTGATAGGCTTCTGATTTACGTGAAGATAAATAGATGTAACAAGTTTGGTTGCCATGCATGAAACGGTTCCGTAGATATCGTGGTAACGGACGGACGTACGGACGGACGGACAGCCGTACATGATGACGACAATACCCCTAGGCCAAAGTTGGCCGAGGGGTAAAAACTAGATACAGTTGATCGAATATGATCAATGAAGCATCATATCTGCATGCATATGGAGTGAAGTACATGTAAACATTCATTATTTCTAAAGATAATTCCAAGCAATATATTATGGGAAATTATCCACATGTACGGTAATCTCTCTAATAATTCAATCACAGGAAGTGAAATTTCCCACCATAAAATCTGGGGGTGATTCAATTTATTAGAACAAGATGTTAAAGTGATCATAAACCCTCAAGTAAAGTTTTCATCAGATGAAAGAGCGTTGCAAATAGTGTCAGTAAATATTTATTGTAATTTTTTACGATTTTATTACACAGAGTAAACTGCAAATTAAGCATGGTATTCTATGGTGGCCTGTTGCAATCATATCTAGGTCCAGTGACATCACACTACCTTAATACATATATTTCAAACTGTGTATGCACTTTCCAATGCTTGATTCAAGCTTAAGGTGTGTATACTTTCAGTTTCAACACAGACTCACTGTTCCAATGTGCATGTTTCACCAAAATCTGGGAGATGGTAACTCATAAGTATCCAGTCATTTTGAATCTTGCATTTAATTTCCCCGTTTGGTGAAACATGCACACTGGAACAGTGAGTCCCTGTTGAAACTCAAAGTATACACACCTTAAGCTTGAATCAAGCATTGGATTGGTTGGTTGGTTGGTTGTTTGAATTTTAACGTCGCACCTAACCTTATTGGTCACAGGGCGACGATGACCCAAACAAACATACCCTAACAAAACCCTAATCCTAACAAAAACCTAACCAAAACTACAAAATTTCTTGAATTTCGAATTTTGAAAATTAGGTTCTACAGACACTGATCACAATGGATCCTCAGAGAGCCCAATCTGTTTGGTACTTTAATCTACCTCCTGTGCCAGACAAACATGGTATGGTAAACCCTGCTGCTCTAAGCTGGAGGGCTCAAGCATTGGAAAGTGCCTACCCAGTTTAAAATATATGTATTAAGGCAGTGTGACATCCCTGAACCTAAATGTGATTGCAACAGACCACCATAGAATACCACGCTTTATTTGCAGTTTACTCTGTGTAATAAAATCGTAAAAAATTACGATAAATATTTTCTGACACTGTTCATTTGATGGAAACTATAAATGAGAATTTACGATCACTTTAACAAAATGTTTCAAAATCCTGTAGATAATCTAAGTACTGTTTCTTTGTTATTTCAATGATTTTAGAGAGTGATCAAATTTATTAGAACAGCTGATTGAATTTTGTCCCCAGACTGAATTTTGATAGGGGGACTGAATTGTTAGAGGGATTACCATGCCCAAGGATTTATTAAGGACTTCGAGAACCATGTGCTGTTGTTACAGAGTATTTTGGAGAATGCTGGAAAGCATGCCTGAAGATTATGACTTTGCATGTGCAGTTCAATTAGTTCCTGAACTTGTGTAAATGTTAAATACTGGGTGTTCAAGTTAAGCATGAAAACAGAACAATGAAGTGATAACCTTACCATTGGGCTGTCTCACTTTTGGTCAGTCTAAATTATGTACAATATGGAATAAGCTCTTACAAGATACAGAAATAGAAAGATTACCATCAAATATTGACATAGATAATACTTTCTGTCCTTAAATGTGAACTGCAAAGCTTTTCATTTTTCTGCTAAAATGTCAGAAATCAAGGCCTTTGTAGTTATAGTTGTTTGTGTGCGGTAATATTTCTGTGGATCATTTTCTTCTTCCGAGATAAGTCCAAACTTATACCACCAGAAAATGGAAGCCAAACTTTTGAAAAAGTTTCTTTATTTGCCAATAAACGAAGATAAATTTAGGAAATAAATGGTATGGTTAAAAATTAATTGCCTATATCTCAGTATTTGTATGGGAAACTTTCCATTTCTGTATTTTGCAGAAGCTTATTCCATGTGGTGTATATTTAGACTGGTCAAATTGGCATAAATTTCGTTTCATGGTCAATCTTTTTCTCCTAATGAGACCACTCTCAAACAAAAATCATAGTTTTCAATGATTTTCTGATTTTTAGGCCATAGTGATCTTTGACCTTGACCTCAATTCTGGTATGTGACACATAACAAAATTGAAACTGTAGATAGAAAACTGTCACAGATATAGACCAGACACAAACGGTTCAATGATTTACTCAAGTTCAAAGGTCACTGTGGCCCCAAAATAGGAAAATCATTAAAAACACAGCAGATCAGGGGGGTGATGATCTGTCATGTACCAAAATTGAGGTCACGGTCGAAAGTGACATCAAAATCAGGAAATCGTTCAAACTCGCAAAATAAATTGTCAGTACAGATATGTAAAGGGAATATGATGTCCTGTACTAAACTTTAGGTCAAGGTCAAGGTCACCCGTAAATCAGGAAATCATTAAAAAAATCACGGGGCATGATGTGATGGTGATTTCTGTCCGTCCCTTTGTGTCCGGTAGCTGTGACAGGTTTGTATCTACAGTTGCAATTTTTTGTCAGTAAGCAAAATACACGGAGTGGAAATGATGTGTCACTATGGCATGAAGGTCAAAGGTCACTATGGCATGAAGATCAGGAAATCGTTGAAAATTGCTAATTTTTTGTGTGTTGATTCATTTGGAGGAAAAGATGTCATACATGTATAACAAAATTGAGGTCAACGGCCACAGTGACCCCAGAAAAGGGAAATCATTAAAAAAACCTGCCACTTTGTTTTAGTAGGAACATTAGAGGGAGCATCACATACCAAAATTGGGGTCAGGGTCAAAGGTCAAGGTCACTGGGACTTCAAAATCAGGAAATAATTAAAAATCACAAAAAAGTTGATACTTCAGTCAAATTCCAAAATTTAGGTCATGGTCAAAGATCAAGGTCAATGTGACACCAAAATCAGGAAATCATTACACACAATGTTAGGGGAGAGACAATGTGTCGCATACTAAAATCGAGGTCACGACTAGCTAAGTACAGAGATCGAGACTAGCTCAATATACCCTTTATATATTGCATTAGCAAATAGAACTGATTCTTATTTTGACCTCTGTGACCAACTAGAGGTTCATCTGGATGGGACTTATCCTTGGGATCTTTAGGATTGTGCAAAGATCCAAGACTAGCTCATGTTGCTCCTTAGCTTTTTGTATTCACAAGCGAATAGGACTACTATTCACATTTTGATCCCCATGACATTTGAAAATATGTCAAGGTTACTCTAGAATGAACTTGACCTTGGGACAGGATTGAGCCAAGATTAAGAACTTGAAGCTGACTTTGATGCCCACATAAGGCAGAATGGTGCCACAGACCTTGGGGTCGTAAGATCTAGCTCTCTTTGTTCTATGGATCGGATGTAAAAAGGAATAGGTCAGTTATATGTCAAAGTCAGTTAAACATGTTAAATGGGAAAGGTTTCTAGTCAATCACCAGTTGCATATGTAGTATGAATTTGGAGAGTCTAGATGTAATCCTTCAAAAATTATCACCAATACTAGAATATAACCTTGACAAAATAGGCCAAGGTCAGTCATCTTCAACAGGCTTCGGACCCATTGCCAGTTGTATATGTCAAGCCTGACAATAATCCTTCAAGAGATATTGTGTTAACAAGCAAGATGGACAGACAGACAACACACACAACTCTGTTTGACCAGAACGGACCATGGGGTAAAAATCTTTGCCATCACAATCCACTGTATAGCACAAACTGAACTGAGCTTATAGCATCAGGGCCGTAGTCAGGATTTACTGAGGGGTGGTTCGCCTTCACTTCAAAAGGGCACATCAGGGGGTTCGCTGTATGGGAAAAGGGGCAAATAGGGGGTTCGCTTCAGTGTGAAAAGGGCATTTATATGAGAAAAATATATAATATTTCCGAAAGGGGGGTTTTCCCGAAGTTTGATACCAATCCACGACATCGAACTGGAGACTACGCACAGCTTATTAAAGGTGACGGGGATGGACTGATAGGACGAAAATTCTTATTGCAACATACAACTTTGTCTATCGACAGGCATACTGGTATAAACAAAGACTGCAGAATCCTCCACCCTGTGATTTGTTGAATACAACACAAACCGAACTCCCAGAAAAGGATGGTAGATATGCAGGACAGATTAGAACTCATACATGGCTACAGGAGTTACAGCTGCACGGTTAAATATAATTGATCAACGTGCTAAACATTCTTTGGAAAATATTACTTACGAGAGTGCTCTGCAGGCTCACTCTGTAAACAGCATTGGTTATCATTGGTTAAATTACGGGAGGAAAACAAGCTTGAATTGTTTGACAAGCGTATTTGTACTATTGATTCACTCGCCAGTAGTAAATCACCCACTATTATTGAAGATGCATTCACACAATGGAACATATGAATAAGAATTATGATAACTACAAAATAGGATATATTTCATAATCAGAAACTAAATGGGTTACGTCTGCAGTTCATGAGCAAATTGAAGAAAACGCTGTCAAATATAGACTGAAGACCCTGCCAAAAATATCAAAGGTGTGTCGAAAATTGAGGACCATATGGTCTTGGTCTGTCGTCTGTGTAAGTGTTGTGCTAGATGAAATGGCAAACCATCGTGTCAATAATTCTGAGATGTGGCATTCTGGAATGTCTGGGCTCTAATTAGCATTAACTCTGTAATGAAACATAACAATGTCAAACTTTCGAGCCACTATGTTACGATGAGCTCCAAACTATGCGTCATTTAAACCGAAGCACACATTCAGTGGGCTCTGAGAAACAATATGACTAAATCCCAGGTGAGATGGAATGTTGATCTTTAAATGTGCCGAGAAAGCAAATCATGAAAGTTTTTAATACCAACCTCATTCTGGTCGCGTCAAATCTGTATATACCCCTGCTTAGCAGCTCTGTTCGTTCCCCATTCAACGACAAAGAAGGAGAATGACCCTGCCACACCAAACACCACCAGTATGAGTAACTGCCACTCCAGTACCAACTTTAAACTGTAAGCAAACCCTACAGCAGCTGCCACTGACTGAGGAGAAATGGAGAATAGACAGGGGTTAGGTCAACCTGTAACCATCTGGGTCATCTATATGCGGTAAGACTGACCCTGGGATTGTGTGTATCCATTCTCAGTCCACTTTCGACAACGCAAGTGGGAATTTCCTGAAATCAATACCACTTGACTTCATCAGCCAATCAGCTAAAGTTTACCGACGTAACCCCAACGTAACCCGCCATTTTCGAGTCATGCACTGCCCTACTTGTTCAAAATTACAGATCTACAATGCCTCTTGGGCGATACAAAAGTTATTCATACCTATATCCTTTGTTAAGCCCAGCCAATATCTGTTTCCGAAGTGGTATGAAAACCTGTAATTCATCAGATTTCTCCAGTCCGTTCTCCGCCGGATGAAGGCCGAACAGAATCCGGTAAAGTATCGGATATTGCTCCGCGATAATGGAGACAAACGATTCGCAAGCCATCTTATGGATGGCGCAGTGTACGCAAATAGGGTTAGGTTACACCAATTTTATTTTTTTTGCACAGGCAGATTTTTTTTTTCTCTTTTCGAGATTGGAATATAAGTTTTGATCAAAATGTTCCCATTGTCCATATTTTGGCATTATGAACATAGCCAAACGAGTCAAAACTCATCTATCTGCAGAAAGAAAGTCAAATGTCCAGTTGTTTTTTATTTTTATTATAACCTTCAATCTTGAAAAAAAGAACATCGTAGAATTTATTGGAACAAGAACTTGTAAAATGGTCCAAAACCATGCAGATAAGTGTAATTCATTATTTATTCCAAACTGTAACATGACTGAAGAAGTGTGCTAAAATTAGCACCTCTGACTGTTCGAAGTGTAATTGCAGCAGCAGCATGGTAACTCCTAGGTGGAAATAGAAATCTTACCTGGACAAATTTGTATAATGCAAAGGCTGGAGCACTGTCCTCTGGGAACATAAACCCTAATATTGAGTATAGCTGAAACACAGATGGAAGAACATTGACCGTAAAAATCATGTAATGACACATACATGAACCTGGAAAAAGGACGAAAAATCTTCAACAATTTATACAGAAGACATTAGATCACTCTTTGAGCATTGCAGCATACGTAATTACACATTCGGGATGATATTTCAGACATGCAATCCATGCAGCATTGTGTTGCATATGCAGGGGTCATGGTTATTACAGCAAGAAAAAGAAATAAATATAGAAGGTTTTTCCTGAAAATATAGGAGAGGTACATGTATAGGAATATTTTTCTTGAATTACAGGAATTTATAGGAAGAACTGAAAGTCTGAGTGTGTAGATATAAGACAGTTGATATGATACTATTCCTACGAAGTAGGCTACAGATCGCAAATTGTCCGGTAATGAGTGAGTCCATCCGAATCCTTTCGTCGGCAAAATAAGGAGAACCGTTGACATTAGAACCTTGATTTTTGGCATGAACGTGCATTAGGGCATTGTTACCAGCAAGTTCTGATCTGAAATAATTCTGATTTAAATTAGATTGATAATTAACACTTCAGTATATTGTTATAGATGTATGTGAACTGTAGCCTTTAACGTGTATCCTATTTCACATTGGCCACATCAGCTTCAAATTCAGGTCAAATTACACACAGCTAAAAATACCCTGTCCCACTGTATGTCTTTGTACCGGTTATGCTCAGGAGAATGACATAGAATCATTATTATCTTGTGCAGAGAAGGTGTTGGTCTTGAGTTGAATTTCCGTAAACTACATAAATGCTACCTTTCTACTATAGTACTATATATAAAAATTTGTTGTATTGTTGGGAAAATAATGCGATTCAAAAAGTTGTTTTGATCCTGGACAAGGGCACTGAAAACCATTAAAGATATGTAAATGTATTTTCACACGTAAAGCTTGAAATCTACTGAATCTATATTATTCAATCGGTTTCCTTTAATTAAAAAATTGTAAAATTAAATGGGCGATCGTTATTTATTTTGGAATGAAGGCGCATTAGGAGACTGTTACCAACAAGTTCTGAGCTGACCTGCTTTTGATGAAAATTTCTAGTGATTTTTGATGAAAATCACTGGCGATTACTGGGCGGTGCCCATCTTAATATAGGCAGGATTTCAACTGGGGGTGGGGATTTCCAAGAGTTCAGTTCGCGTTCGAGTCCTAATGCCTACTGTACTTTGTAGGTCCTGTGACGTTAGTCACACTGCTCATGTGAATAAAACGCTAGGCATTGACAAGAACATTTTACAGAGGCACAGACTGCTTTAAGAAAACGGGGAGCTTTTCAACACAAAACAAAATTCAATGGGGGTTAGTCAAGGAGGGGTCTCCCTACCTGAACAAGAGCCCAAGGGGCTTCAATATACGCCCGTATATCTGGAGTTACATTGGTTCAAATTTCAAGGTTGTTTAATAGCCTTGATTCCAGTTGATCTAGCAATCCAGAGAAAGGTCTACAATTTTTTGCTTATAAGAATGTAACATATATCCCATCTTATATTGAATGATAAACTAAAATGAGCTTAACTCTTGGTAACTAGTTGACCTTGAAGCAAGAGCTGAGAGCTCACATATCCCACACTGAAATCGACAATAGTCAAACACAAGAAAATAGTAGTTTTCCTGCAAATGGATTCCTTTCAGACCAGAGAATTTTTCATGAAGGAAGAAGAAAGTGATGAAGTAAACCTTTGTTCTTGAGTTAATAAACAGGTGTGAAGTTCATAAAGGACTCCTCTTCCCGTTAAAGAGGTAGTAGCGTCATTTAGAAAATATTCAGCAAATAACATATTTCGATAAAAGATATTTAGTAGTTGAGATTAACTATTGTGAACACTTTTCTGTGACCTCAATTTTTAATATCACGGGCATTGAAATCACATTTCTGACATTCTCTGAAAAACATGACAGCACCTGCACTTGGCTTCAGTGCCTGAGATGACGTCGCAAAACACGCATCAGCATTCTGAACATGGATGCTTTGCAACGTCATAGAACTTTTATTGTACTGTGATGCCTTCTATCGTGACGTCATGGACACCAGGTCACGTTATCCGACGTCATCTCAGTCATTTCCCATTTCCATCTTGTTCACTAGATCGAATTTGAAAATCTAACAATATTGGTCTCTACACGAAATTCAAAATTTCGCGACATGAAAAGCCTTTGGAAAATGTTGCAGATATCATAATGTTCAGTTTACCCGAACAATTAAAATCACGCTACTACCTCTTTAAATTAGTAAATGTATGGTTTTTATTTCACAACAGTTTAACTAAATGAAGCGTTTCAAACATGGGAGATAACTCCACAGGACAATACCATAAATGCAGGGAAAAGAACTTCGAATATTCCAACAATATTCCAACACATTTATTCAGCTATTAAAGCTTGGTTCGGTTTTAGGGGACAGGGACCTAGACCTTTGACAAATTGATCTCATATGTATGGCTCCACTTTGCCATGCGAGTAAGGTATACTCAAAGTTTGGTACCAATCCATACCTTGAAACTAGAGCTATCGCATGGACAACAAATGTTAATGGATGAATGGACAGAACGCAACATCTCATTACACGACCTCGTCTTCGACAGGCATATGAAAATATGACTTTTAATGATTTCTTGATTTTGGGGTCACAGTGACCTCGACCTTTGACCTTGAACTCAATTTTGGTACACAACACATGGTCTTCCCTCAATCTATCAATGCACACAAAAAATCATGATTTTTAATGATTTCCTGATTTTGGGGTCACAGTGACCTTGACCTTTGACCTTGGCCTAAATATTGGTACATGACAAACCATCTCCCCTTAATTTCTCAATGGACACAAAAAATCATGATTTCTAACAATTTCACGATTTTGGGGTCACAGTGACCTTGAACTTTGACCTTGACCTACATTTTGGTATGTGACACATTGTGTCCCCCTAATGTATCTACTGACACAAAAAAATGTTATTTTTAATAATATCCTAATTTTGGGGTCAGTGACCTCTGACCTTGACCTAATTTTTGGTATGCATCACTTCATTTCCGCCTATTGAATCCACTCACAAAAAATTAGAAATTTTTAACGATTTCCTGATTTTTCAATCACACTGACCTTTGACCTCTGACCTACATTTAATATGCAACACATCGTTCCCCCCCTAGGGCATCCACTCACCAAAAATTAGAACTGTAGATAGAAAACTGTCAACGATCAATGATTTCCTGATTTTTGGCAACAGTGACATTTGACCTCTGACCTCGACCTCAATTTCGGTACGCGACACATCATCTCCACCTGGTGTATCCACTCACAAAAAATTGCAACTGTGGATAGAAAACGTTCACAGATATAGACCAGACACGAACACTTCAGTGATTTCCTGTTTTTTAGGCCAGTGACCTTTGGCCTGTGACCTCGACCTTCATTGTGGTACGCGACACATCCTCTCCCTGTAGGGTATCCACTCACCAAAAATTGGAGCTGTGGATAGGAAACTGTCCCAGATATAGACCGGACACGAAAACCGGACAGACGGACAGACGGACGGAAACCGCCATCACATAATACGTCCGCCTTTTGGGCGGGCGTATAAAAAGGGGGTCCGGGGTACTCGCCTGGATTTATTTACTTTTTTTTTAAATCAGACATTATCAGGATGAAATTGATGCATTTGACCAATAATACAGGAATTATAGCAGGTTTTGAGGAAATATAGAAGGTTGTCAAAAATATAGGACAAATAGGAGCACCTAGAACTCCTCTAGACTAACAGCTAGTTGAGCAACTAAGAAAGCTACAAACAGCCTTCCATTATCAGTCTAGCTTGAAAGGATGAAGCCATTGGACAAAAACTACCGTACGCTTTAAACTAACACAATTTTACACAACATCAATATAGAGATAGAGACTATGGCACAATTCCAATAGCTATTATCATACTTCCACTAATGTATTTACACCACAAGATTAGTCCTGGAATGATAACAGAATTGCGAATTTCAAGTCATAATTTGGAAATTGAACCCAAAGAGAGATAATACCTGAGTATTAAAACTGGCATCTCCAAATCCCAGCAGGAAACTACACAATATTGCGACAAATTTGCTGAAATATAAAAATATTATGTAAAATAATACAATGCAAGTACATATATTTTCAAATGAGGAGACAAAGGACTTTCATATTGCAAAATTACAGACTGACTGACCGAGAAATGTATAATAATAGAATACGAGAGCAGAGATATGCCTCAGACATGTCAGATTAATCCGTTCTGAACAACACAACAGGAAGGTGCAATTTTGAGTGTATCACAGGGTTTTTTTGGGGGGTGATATTTTGGGGGGGAATGCAGAGATGAAAGTTTTCAGGTACATGCATATTATCATAACAATGCATGTACCTATTTCCAACTCACTAATTGTATTCCGCTATATATCTGAGATGTTATCACCATGAGTCAAAATGAGACTTGCGTTTTTTGGAGTTACACTTCTCGTGTATAATGTTGAAAGGTAACGCTTTTGAGCTAAAAATAAATAGATCGCATTGAAATCACATGTATATACACTCCTGTAAATGTCGAGCTCTCAACCAGCCTGTGGTCGACATAATTTTAGCATTCATCTATCATTGTGGCTCTGATTTGAAACAACATGTATAAAGCTTAAAGGTGAAATGCAAAGGTTTTCAGATTCTTCTTTTTGTATTTTATGTTGAATAATGATAGAAATAATTAATTTGAAGTAGTTTGTCTGCTTGGAGGTTTTTCAAATGGTACGGCAAGCCCAGCTGAATTCCGTTTTGCAAACCGACATCGCTTATCTTTCCTTTTTAAATGGTGTGATGTCACGTCAGACCAGCCTCTCGAAGACTGAGCGTCCGGCCAAGTGGTCTGATGTGACGTCACAAACCAGCGTCAAACAGGGGCAGATAAGCAATGCTGATTTCACTTTTGAAACTGGCTGGGCTTGAAATACCATTTCTCTAAAGCCACTAGGAGACAAAATACTTCAAATAAAACCAAAAGAAATAAATAGGCTTATATTTTCCAACATTAACTAACCAATGAAGAGCATAATACGAAGCTGTGAATCTGAAAACCCCCCAGCTCTGGGGACCGTTGCACGAACTATGCGTAAGCCTAAGTCCGTGCGTAAGTCATACTTAGCGTGAGCGTAGCTACGCCGACCCGTGTCACAAAGCCTTTAAATTTACGCAAAGCCGTAAGTTATTGCGTAACTTTAAGTCTGCCCCAGAGTATGCTTAGCGTGAGCGCAACTTCGCTTGCATGTAACCATGCCTGTAGTAGATTAATCTAATGACATAGTTGTCAAATTTTATGTATCTTATAAAATGTACAATACTTTTGGAGTCAGAAAATGGTCGTTCTTTTACTTTTTCTCTCTCTAGCATACGATCTCTCAAAGACAATGTGCAGTATTTCGCACCTCCTTTCACAAAAGAGCGAATACAAGAGTTACGATCCTTAGCCTCAAACGCAGATTGCTCGGACGTGTAATTATCGAAGTTAAATATTTACAAAGTCCATTGTCGGCTATGATTATAGCACACTGGTCGAAACTTTGTATCCAATACTAATTAAACATAAATTCCAAGTGATATTTATTGCAGAGGCGAAAATCTGAAACTTACGCATTGCGTAAATGTTGATGTAATTATGTCTGCCTTGCGCCAGGTTCGTGAAACGCGTGTAGAGCCGGGCGTAGTGTGAGCGCAACGCAGGTGTAAGTCCTTACGTCGATCGTAACTTACGCAAGTTTCGTGCAACGATCCCCAGGGCTGCAGCCATTCATAATGTATTCAGTTTGAACCAAGATGTCAGAAACACCAAGCAGTGAAGTGACAAATATACAGATTATTAAAAATTTTGCAATTAGAAGTCTCTTGATGCATCGATGATGTACATGTATACCAAATTTTACATCGAGCATTTGAGCGATATCAGAGATAGAGATCATCAATGATTTTGCATAAATTGAAGATGGCCGCCCATCCTTCCCGCCACTCAGAGGAACTGATGTGTTTATTCATTCAAGCAAGTTTCTTGATACATCGATGCTGTATACCAAGTTTTGTATGGAACTCTTAAATGGTATCAGAGATATACATCACTGAAGATTTTGCATAAATTAAAGATGGCCACTAAGATTTCCGCTCAATCAGAGAAACCAGATCTGTCATTCATCGTAAATCTCTTGATGCATTGATGTATATAAAATTTTACATCGAGCACTTGAACAGTATCAGAGATAGAGATCATTGATGATTTTGCATAAATTAAAGATGGCCACCATCCTTCCCGCCACTCCGAGGAACTGATGTAGTTATGCATTGCAAGTCTCTTGATACATCGATGCTGTATACCAAGTTTCATACACAACACTCAAGTGGTATCAGAGATAGTCATCATTAAAGATTTTGCATAAATGAAAGATGGCCGCTAATG